>QTSX02007332.1:0-128145 GCA_014839935.2 Entomophthora muscae | reverse complement strand
CATGTATTTTGGATTGCATTTTGAATAGTTTTGCTTTGCGCGTGAGTACTTTGTTGCTGTGTTGACCCATTTTGCCTATTAGCGCCAAAAATCCCTGTTAACGGAGTGTATATTTTAACCTGCTAGTTGAATTTTGTTTAAATCTGAAATGATTTTGTTTAAATCTGAGTTCATTTTGCTTGTTGCCATAGCTTTTAAAACTACTGTATATACATAGAGTAGCAAAATTCCCCCTTGATGAACTTCCATGATTCATAGGCAATCTGGAGAAAGATGACATTGGCTTTTTTGATTATGATTACACCATCAATGAAAGCAGAAAACTCTATTTGATAGTCTCTGTCACATTTAAGATACTGGGATAGGAAAGCTGAGGTGATACTATCCTTAATTTTTCAGAAAAAAGGTCTCTCCGAGAGGTTCATACAAATTTGGTTTTGATATCAGCAATAGCAGATTGTGGGCTATCAGGATGTCACACTGATTTATGAAGTGGTTTAAATAAGCAATCATTATAAGTAATATATATATATTGATCCTATCTTTTGATTTGGGTATCTTATGGATGGCTGCTAAATATCAAGCTCTGGTTTAATTCCCTTTTAAGATATGATATATACTAGAAATGATACACTACTTTGATATAACTGTCATTTGGATGGTTTGAACAGGATTTTATGCTGCTTAAATGTGGCAAATTAAGCTTTCAAGTCTTTTTTGTGATAATAATTGCTGGGCTGTAGATGATGATGCTGTATAAATACATCAGAAAGTGGTTTTCAATATCTTTGCAAATGCTTTATTTATGATGATCACAAAGGTGAAAGAGGCCTTGTACATATCAAAGTTGAGGACAAATTGTTCAAATAAAGCATATTTTTATGTAAAAAATCTTTGAGAATATCTCTTTTTTGATGTTCATTTGATTTTAACTTACTATTAGGCCAGTTTTTAGAGCACTTGAGCTTTACTGCAGGCACCAAACTGGTCATCAATTAGTGAGAGAGTATACTGATTTTTTATAATAACTTCATTAATGGCTCAATATTCTGTGAAAAGCCTTACAGCTTAATTTTTCTCGACAAAAAAAGATGGTGGCACCAAATGATGATTGAAAAAATCAGCCCTTTCTTCAGTTCTTCCTCAAGTTATGCCTTCAGAGTATTGTATTCATTTAAATTTAGGTGGTAAATAGTTCTGGTCTTTGGAATCACTCTTTTAATTTGTATGGAGTGCTATATGTGCTCTGTGAGAGGCATCCTGATAGTGCTTCTTTGAATATCATGTGATAGGCATGGATTGTTATGTTATCTTGATTCTATGATTTGAATTCAGTTGACTTGAAGTGAGCTACTTCATAGTTGCATAGGTCAAATTGAATCTTGCATATATTTTATTGCTCTTTATATGTCTTATTCATGCTGAAAAATATATTATTGTGTAATAACTTATTAATAGTGTCATAATATATATGATGGTTGATGCCTTGCTCTTTTGATGGTAAGGGTTGATGTTACCCAGTTCTTATGAGAGTTTTTGTGTCTCAGCCAGTCTGTACTAATTACTATGATATACTTTTGGATCCTGATTTTATATCCCTGTATGATAAAATTGAAGGGATTTAATCCAATGATAAAGTAGACTGTATCATAAGTGAACTTGATGTTTGAACTTTCAGGTATAAACAAAGGTTTAACTCATATAGAGTTAGCAGCAGTTTAAACTCCCTAAAAATTCTTGGCCTATCAAATTTTTTGATGCTTAAGTCCAGGATGGCAGACCTTATTTAAATTTGAAAACAGAAAGGATAAGTCATCAGTTTATTTGATTGATTGGTGGCCAAATATAGGACTAAATTTTCCTGTGGTATATGAATCATGGTGAACCTATTGAAATTCTCTAGGAGTTATTCATTGTCTTAAAATCCAGGTGAGATAGGGGGAGAGATTGGTTTTCTTAGTTCTCACCAGGCTTTTTTCTGTCTGTTTGTCCTTGCTATTGGTTTGGATCACCCCAAACTTGGTATGACTTGATTAAATGATTGATCTTATTGTGCTGTTTGGTTTATTATGTCCACTATCATCAATTACTGAATTAGGTCACATAAAGCAGCTGTAAACTTGGTTAAATTTTTCTTTGAAGGAATGAAACTCTTGTTTCTACCCTTATTCCTTGTGAAGATTTCTGTAAATCTATTCTGCCCTTTCTGATTCTCAATACAGGATTTGATGTTGGCACAGTTCTTGAGTTATACAGGTCTCATTAAATGTGGCTTCAGCACATAATAGTAGTTGATATAAACAAAAAATCATCAAAAATAATTTCAAGTGGGGCATGCTGGCCCAGGTCCTCTTAGGCTCTAGTCACCTTCTTGATTTTCCCTATTTTTACAAGGTTTTTTGCTTCTCTGAAAATTATGAGTGCAGTGTGATTTAACACAAAGTGTGTTAGAAATTCAGTCTTAAAAGTATATCACACTTTTCCTATTTTTTCTTCATGCCACTGATCACACCAGGCTCTGGAATCATGGGTAAATCTAATGGAGACTTTAATGATTTAAAATTGTTTCAGGTACTACATCTGAGTGAGTTTACTTTGACCAGCTGTATTCAGGTGATAACATTGTTATTTTTAGCACCAATGAACTTCTTGATAGCAAAATTATATAGTTTTTAGGCCATGTGTGCTGGAATTTTATTGTGATTGGGTTCCTGCTGTTTCTTAAGAATTTTTGTGAAATCCCAGAAAAATTCTTGCACTGAGAGTGTGTTAAAGTTGATCAGGGGTACAGTCATTCCTCAGTAAACAACATGTTCTTCTGAGATGGCAGAGCCTGTGATTTAGGGCATTTATCCTGGGGAAGAGTATCTGATATAGTACTTGTGTGGATTTGTATTTCACAATGTGTATGACATAATTTAGTAATTCTTCCCACAAAAAGATAGCATGAAAAGACTACTCCTACCACCAATGATATAACTTTGCTTTTTTAGCAGAGTTACATAAAAAATAACATTGACTAGAAAATATTTTTTATAATAAACAACTTTATAGTATTTTATGTGACTTTCAGGAGAAGTAGGTGTCTTACTATGAGAGGTGCTATTTCAGAGAAAATAAGTTGTGTTCTATATATGAAGCTATTTAGCCATGAAATCTCAGCTGAAAGACTTAAATTGACATATCTTGTCTACAGGTCTTGAGTGCTGTCAGGCTTATCCCTGAAATGATGAAGAATATTTCTAAAACTGCTGGTATGCACCAAATAGCCTGTCAAAAAACTCAGAACCAGCACCCAAAATCCCCTGAAATAATGAATTCAGATCCAACACCTTCTGGTAGTAACATACTGTTAGAGAAATCCAGACTGGGAACAGAACACCAATCCAACACACAATACAACACTCCACCAAGTGTAACAAACCTGACTCAAGTTGGATATCATAAATACTTGATTGGATAGTTAATACTCACATAATTCAGATATTAGAGTTTTTCTGCTCATTCTAAACTCATTATTAACTTTATGATTTCCATACTTATATTTCCCTCCAAGATAGCTCTCAAAGAGCTATCTTGGTTTCCTAAATCCTCAATAAATCCATATTCAGTAAACTCTATCAAACATTTTATTTTTTCATAAAAATCATTTCCATCATTTAATTTATTATATTTCAGGAACTTAATTATGAAAGAATAATTTATTCCAGCGCTTGAAGAAATGCTGGAATTAATCTATTTTGATTCTTGATTCTCTTTGTGGCCATTTCACTTGATGTGTTCAATAGTTTCTCTGGTCTGCGCTCCACTCCAGCCAGAGGACTGGAGATGCTCATTGCTATCTCTGTGATTTTGGGGGTGGTTTGGTCTGTGCTGTCCAACAAATTTGTTGCTCACTGGAACCTTCTATTTATCACATTAAAACAAGATCCTTAAATTTTGTGAGTTTGCTGTTTCCCCATGATAAAACAAGAAAAATTGTGGGTTTAAAATGGTATTTGCATGTAATGGTGGAGCCTTGCTAGAATTCTGAAGTGTTGATAAAGCAGGGGATAAAAATCCAAATGCTGAAAGCATTCAACAACAACAAAATTTGCAAATGGTAAACCTCAAGTAAAGGCATTGGGGGAAGACAACCAAAAGAAACCAAGGCAAAAATAAAGAAGGCAGCAATCTGAAGAAACAGGACCAAATTTTGTAAACAGGTTCAAGCATTTTCTTCATTCTGGGCTCAGAGGTCACAGCAAGCAGCATGGAGGCCACAGACACCGCAAAATCAACACCACATCTTGGGAGAAGCTGTATAGACATATATGTTAGCAAAAACTCCATCTCCATAAAAAAGTTTGGCCATGAACTGAAGGCCAAGAATTCCCAGCATTTATGGTCTTATTAGACTACTGGGATAGTTCTGAGAGCCAACCCAGCTCATACAAGTGTCTGGGAGGGAACACTGGCATTATCAGGGAAATCTTTCTCAACCGAGCCATATGAACTGGCCAAAAGATTTTGGTGCTGCATCTTGATTTTAGGGTCAAGGAACACCAAATCACCTGATTTCTGGGGGTAAAGGCTTCAAACAGCTTCTTTTCAACTTTGGCCAAACTATTCACACATTTGGCCACAACCAACTTCTGACCAATGGCCTGGTTGATGCCCTCATGATGTCTTAAGGGCACTTCTTAGGCCTGGCTCCCTGGTGCTTGGATTTCTGGGGGGTGGGCAATATCAGATAAGATGGAACTATCTGTGACATCAGCCCAGCCCCAGCCAGTGTTTGGCTTGGGCCGCTACAGCCAAGACAAGATTGCTCAACATTTAAACACTATTAAACCAACCTTTGATTTGAGTGACCTAGAGCCAGAAATAGCAGGGATACTCAGGGCTTGGCGGAAGCAGCCCTAGGGATAAATGAGGTCAGTTACCTTAGACCCAGGGACAGCTGAGGGGTAAGGTCCTTTCTGAACTGAGCAAGGGTGCTAAGATGTCAACGATGCCAGAACTGCCAGGAATGTTGGCCTATGCAAGCTTATAGCAAACAGATTGGCCTGTGGAGCCTCAGTAATAAAGATCCCCCAGAAACAGATCTAGGAGACCCCTAACAGATACTGATACTCAGATTGAACCGGCCAGGCAGACCATTTGAGGTGTCAAGAATCTTCTCCCCCCACTCGGGACAGCTGTACAACTATGGGAACCCTCTAAAAGCGCTTGCATCAAAGCTACTGCCGGCCAACCGATCCTGTGCAGGCTGGGTTGCTGACGTCAGAACGGTGTTATCCACAACCCTGGACATGACATTGGTGCTCTGTATTGCCTCCAGGAAAATGGGGTCTCTGGCACATCAATAAACATGCCACATGGGCTGGGAAAAAGCTGGGGGCAAGAACCTACTGAGCGGCCCAGCCCCTGACCTATAGTGCTTTGGATAGCTTGGGCTTGATCAGCCATTGTGGTGGCTACTCTCCCTTCAAGTTGGTATAGGCGCTGAGCCCCAGATACAGCTGCTTTCAAAGCTATGGCGCTGAGCATAAAACTCATCTCTAAGCAGGAATAACTCAGATGTAAACAGGATATAAACAGGTGCAAAAAAATGAAAACCCAATGGATTTATATCGGTTGGCAATAGATTTGGGTTCACTTCTATTCTGTTCTGAGATGTGTTGATTGTGTTTGCATCTGAGTTGAGTCCGTTGACAGATGAGCTATTTTTGCTTAGCCAATAGCTTTGAAAGCTACTATACAAGGGGAGCCTAGCGGTACACTTAAGCTAGTAGGGCCTGCTACAATCCCTGAGACTGCTCCAGCCCTTGAGAATGTATGTCATGATGCTGCTACCAAGGATTAGGGGTGTTCAGTGACCAAGTGCCTCCCCCCAGAAGGGGTCCAGGTGGGTTGCAAGTTGTGAGGATTAAGCTGGAACCATATAAAGCTTCAAGCAGAGAACCTGGGGCCCTGGACTGTCACTGTTATCCATAGCAACCACAGTGTATGGTACAGAATCCTAATAGAAAGCCACACAGTACCATTATGATTGCCTATATATAATTGTTGTAACATATACAATTACTCCCTCTTGGGAAAGTAATTGCCTGAGTGATTCCCTGATTAACCATTAAGTTGGTGGCACTCTTATCAGCTGCCAATCTATTACCGGGATCAAACATTTCAGGTCCTAAATGGAACATTACCTGGATAAGCCCCATGACTTCCATGATGTACATGGACAGTATGTGGCTTCTCATGATACTATATAACCCTCTAAATCCATATCAATAAAGTATCATTCTCTTTACAATTTTCCCCTTTATCTCATTTCATATACTTCCAAGAAGTATTTGCTCGACACAATCATCCCATCCCTGGGTGAGAAGTGTACCTTGAACAGCTGCCTTCCACACCCAAGAAAAGTATCCCCTCAGGGCCAAGGTACTGCACCAGCCCCCATGCTCTACCTAAAGGGGGAGGGGGTTGCACCCCAAGAGGTCAGTTGATACTTTGCTCCTGATGCTGGTTTGGGACCTGGTCTCCTGCTTGGACCCCAACCTGGAGATCCATGCAGCTATTCTGAAGCTTTAGGATCACTCCCTGGGTGCCGCTGTTTGCTATATACAGAGCTGTCGCATCCCGCCATATGCATCCAGAACGGCTCTTTCTGGCCTTTTGTTCTGCATTGCTGCTTTCTCAAACAGGGATCCATCAGGACCCTTTTTCTCAGTATCCACCTTAATTCTTTTCATCTTTTGAAGTTTACTTGACCCGTGCCAGCCCACACTATCTAAACTTTTTAAGAATAGCTTGTTTAGGTTTAAGGGGAGACCCCCTAAAGTGGATCCAAGAAGGGTCAGATATAGCATTGTTGGAAATAAGGTAAGTTCTAAAACCTGGGTATTGTGAATGGAAGATTATATTCTTACATCCCCTGGGGAATGGGAGCATTGATAACAGATAAAGTTAGGGGATAAAGTAAAGTCTAGGGCGGTCTATTGTATGAATATAGTTGGGCAGCTGTGATTGTTCTGAACTGGAGAGATCTGCCCAGTGCAACAAGAATCTCCTACCAGCATAGATGAAACTGGTCGAAGATGGGATCCCTTAACGTCGGCAGGTTAGAACGAAATGGCATTATGAAACTTTGGGGTAAACTATCAATAAGAAGGCAGAGCTAATAAAGATGAACATACTTTTCCTAACTAATATGTGCTTATATCTTTTAACTTTTTGATTATCCTTTGCATGCTGACGCTCACAGTGGGGTGCTGGGTGGTTGGGATTAAGCATTGGGGATCTACGACGATTTCCAGGAATTTGGCTACGAGGTCGGACTCCAAGACCAAGTATCGTTCGCTGTTGGCAAGGCTGTCGAACCACTCCAGGATCCAGGCAACAAACGAGATAGAAAACGGCCGCTTGACAGTTAAAAAGATCTGGTGCGGTTAGGGTTAGGGTTAGGGTTGGGGTTGGGGTAGGTGGAAATGTACCTTTTCGATTGTGTACGTCAGATCGCTGACGTCAAGGAAGGAAAGATTCTTATTGAAGATGTGGATGACAAGCTCTTCAAGGCCTAGGGCGAAGAAGCTGACGATTTGATCAATGATCTCACTGACGACGTGTTTCTAAAGGATCAGCATGGTTCAAGTGGCGGCTTACTCCGATTATCAGGTAGCCTTTTGTTATGTTGGTTGCTTTAAGACATTCAAATAGACAGTACAGGATGGGGGGGCTGAGTGTATTGAAGCGGTTTGCTAGCTGGAGGGTAAGAAAGCAGTGATTGGATTACTCTGATGAGATGGTTGTGGAGCAAGGGAGTGTTGGTGGGATTCATGAAGGATTCATAATAGCGACTCTTCTTCACGTAGTAGTGGACGTATTTGATGAAGATGCGTGCTGTTAGGATGCAGCTGTTTAAATTAGATTAGCGGGGCTCAGCAGTTACCATTTGTCAGAGTTGAATTCAAACAGCATTTCTTTGAAGTACAGGGCCAAGGTGAGATAGAATTCCTTTAGCTTCCTGGTATAGACTGGGATGACTCGGAGGTCTTTGTGTTTGCCTTCTCGGTTGCTGTTGGCCAGACAGCTGATTAAATTCAACGCCATGTTCTTTGTGGGGTTCAGGCCGTCGGGTTTAGGTTGGTTTAGGATGAAGACATAGTCAATAAGCGAATCTAATAGGGATGTGTTTCTAGCTGCCATGATCTCAGCAGGAGTTGGATGGTTGATGCATGTTTCCCATAGTTTGAATATCAAGCCTCGGGAAAGCAGAGGTTTGCTTAAAGCCTGGTGGAGGCAGGCGACGAACTCGAGGTCGATTTCCTCCTCTCCGACGTAGATGTCGCCGAGTATCGTATGCCGCTTGGCCTCAATGTGTGTCACAGCCTCGAGGCGACTGGGAAAGCAGCCCATGTCAAACGTCTCCGGCGTCTCTTCGGGGAGTGGGTGGTAGGATGGAATGAAATCTGTACAGTACTACATGTCAGCCATGCTAGGCATGCACTTACTCTGGCAAGGCGCGCGTTGTCTCCAAACATCCTAACGGTTTCTATGGCCAGTGCAGAGGATGCTTCAGCTACCAGCTCGTTGTTATCGTCTCTTCGGTTTTTGCCTCGGCTTTTGAGGATGCAAAGCTATGATAAATCAACCTCTCCAATGGTCTTACTTTGTGAAAATAGTTCAGGACCTTGTTGGAAGGGTACAGCTTGTGGAGATGGGCTAGCAGATCGTAGTAGACGGGGTATTCCAACATCTCTTCTACCCAAGCGGGCGGATCCTAAATGGTTTAGCTCTGCCAGCAGTGGCTAGTTTACTGTTTCAGACAGAATATCTTCGTTTGGCCCTGTAAAGGATTAGGAAACAAAAATAAATGCTTTACCTTTTCCTGGGGGCAGGATAGCTTGGATGGATTTATTTAAGCTGCTACCAAAGAAGGGGCAACCGTAGCTCATTCTCAAAAAGCGCCTGATCTGATTGATGTCTGCAGTGAAGGTAGAGCACCTTGGACCGTCTTCTACTATTGGTTAGCGGCAGGGAAAGCTACTAACCTTGGGTCACAAGGGCATTCGGCTCCTTTCCTGGTTGGCGGGGTGTCATTAACTAAGCATCATGAATATTAATAACGTAAATCAGATAAACCATCGCATTGAATTTTAAAACCACACTAACTTTGGTGTTTTCCTCACAACCCTGATACAAATTATGCCTAGTGAACTTAAGGTGGGCTACCTGTACAGTTTAAAAATACCAAACATCAATATTTGTTCTAAAAACAAAAATTCCAGGCTGAGTGTATTCTATCTTTTTAAGTGGCAACCAAATAATATATTAAAATTTAGTGCCAATTGAATCTATCACTAAGTATGGAACTACATAAGGAAACTTAAAAAAGAAAAGAAAAGGCTGGGTGGTTAGTTTGTTTAATTAATGGGAGTATAAGTTGACTCTTTATTTCCTTTAAACAAACATGTACCTTTACTAAAGACAGAGAAGATATTTTAAGTGCCAAAATAACATATTGAAAGCGTTTCAAGAAATACCCTTTATGTTTACAGAAGGAAAAAGTCATGTTAAATTTCAAATTAAAATGTTAGTTCTTATGACTAAGCAACAATAGATCATATATATGGCTGTCCAAAGTCAACCCCCTGAAATTTACCACTAGATTGGTTTGAATTCTCTAGCAAAAATAAAGAGCACTAGCTTTAGATAGTCAGGTAAAACATGTGCATTTGACGATACCAAGGATTCTCAATCCTGCCTCATTTAATCATACGAAGTATATTCAAGCAGGCCTTAGCCTTCTGAGGAGAATTGAATAATTCAAGCAATTACCTGGCTGGAAGCAGGTCCTGAAGGAAACAAGATGCAGTTGCTTGGGAATTTTGATCCCCCCCCTGAATTCTCAAATTTCAACAATTACCGCTGAAAAGTTTCCTTGCATCTACCTTTTCAAAGTTGAAATTAAGCCTATTTTATTTTTGCTGACTGGGGCTGGTGGATTTCAAGCAGGGTTGGGAAGGTCACAGTTTTTTAAATCGGAATAGAATATTCCAAATGGGAATTTAAATTAAAAAAATTGTGACCTTCCAACTCTAGCTTCAAGCCCACTTTCGAATCCAGGCTGGGCTTGAAGAATCCCCAGTGGGATAACGTTAACACTGAATTGCTCCATCGATCCATGTTTCCGAGGGGTGCTTACATCTCAAGGGTTTAATTATGAGACGGCGCTTTTTCCAGCCCCTGAAACATTAGCCTTTAAATCTTGAGTCCCACCACGCGTGTAATGGTTGCCACTTGAAGCTTCCAGCTTTGATGTCCAAATCAGATCTGAACGCCACTTCAAATTAAACATTGTTTAAAAGGTTGGGTTGCTATTGCACCCCAGAGATGTAAAGATAATCTGGTATTCAACCCCTTATGGAAGCCAGGAAATGCTTACCCCTAAAGGACTCCAAACCCCCAGACAGATGTCGCAATTAAACTTGTAAGTTGGTGCATGATTACAAATCAGGAGGACATCAGCCTAAGAGGATTATGAATTGGATGCAAGGAAGATGGCTTTATTGAAATAGTTTTCAAACCAACTATAGTAGAATATCCAAATAATGCATGTGATTGAATTACAACCAAGGTATTTACTGACTGTTGTAATAATCTCTCAAGGTCATGATTCAGGTCCAAGTCTAACTTAGATCAACACAACATATGCAACTCATCAAGTGGTGCACATCAATAACAATATTGAGACACACATTTCCTATAACTAGCTCAGATCAACCCTAAGGTCCTCCCACTTGTGATTCAGGTTATAAAGGCTGCTCAGGCTTACCTGATACCTTTAAAAATAATAAATATTATCCCTCTCTTTTTTCTTGTAACTAATATTTAAGGCACACTCATGTTACTACCTTTGCTAAGGCAATCTTACCCCTGGAGCCACACTAAGAGCCATTTAATATCTTTTCACTCAATAAAGCTATTACTCAATCATTTATTACACTCCTCTTTTGTAGCTCTTCTTGTATAGATAAAATTTAACAGGATTAGGTTGTCCATACTACCCCCTAATTCCTCAAAACTTTGGCTCATCATATGCTCACTGTAAGCTCCAAGTCTACAGAAGAACCATCACTTGTATTCCCAAAGGCCAAATACCCTACATTATTGTCACAACTGAGATTACCTCCCCGCCCGCTAATGTATCTCACAATACACAGGGGGCGCTCATAGCAACACCCCATAACATATCTAGAAGCATTGAGTACACTGTGGCCAATGTCAAATTACGGGCAATACCTCCTAAATAGGAGCGCCACCAATCTGATGCACTGATCTCACGTCTAAGATATTCCTAACCCAAACCTTATATGAAACCCGCCACAGTGCCACCCCCTGGTGAACTTGTGGCTTCCCAGTATAGTATATTAAGTACACTGTTCCTAAATAAACATCATCTTATTCCTATTCTTGACCTTTCTATTGGTGTAATACCTAAGAATTGGGGGTAAACCTTTAGTAACATAAGAGAGCAGGTCAGGCAGCTGGTGTCAGGAATATTCCTGACATAAACCAGATTCTTACTGGAGTACAATGTTGGGAAAGAATAGAAGGATTTCCTGTTAAAAATGCCCAATTCAATGAGGATCCCCCCCCTTTAATTGGGGAAAATAAAAATCAAACAGAGGAAAAAACGGAACTTAATAACTGCCAGAATAATTTATCGTCCAAGCAGGGTCCCACCAGCACCCTCCGCCAGCCACCCACTCACCCACTGGGTCCCAGGCCCCACTCCAAAGCCAATCAGAAAACCCTATTAATTGCAGCCAATCAGAAAAGTACCTGGCTGCAAGGCCAAAATTTAAAAATACAGCTACACCTCCAGAAGAAGGAGGGAATAATGAGTTTCAATTTAAAAATACAACTACACCTCCAGAAAAAGGAGGGAATAATGAGTCACAATTTAAAAATAAGTTTACCACCAACCAATGGGGTGCTAGATCCCAGACCACATGGGCAGAGTCAAACTCAAGCCAAACCAATGCTCCTAGGACAAAAATAGATCATTAAAGAAATTTGACTCCCATCCCTTACCTAGCACCAGAACAACCTACAACTATTGGTTCAACTCAGGAACTTCCTAACCAGCCACAGATAGCAGAAGAACAGGAGTTTGGCCATCTTCCCAAGCCCCAACTACCATTCCTACATTCCAAGCTTTTGGGATCCCCTGCTTTCACTTCCAATTGCAAATCTTTGCACAAGGTTGAGCACTATAAATAAGGGATCCCTCCTCAGTAATAGCTTGTGCTATTATTGAGTTTAATACCCTCAATAAAGCTAATCTTACTTACACCTTTAAATCTACTTTAATTAGTTTGCCCCAGCCAATCACCTCCAATCCAAAGAAGATGAATCACCTCATCTTCACAGCTGTACTCACAGCTTGCCTTGGGATTGAAGGATACCAACAGAGACCAGAATTCTTTGGGCCTTCACCTGAAGGGTTAGGAAAAGACTACCACTATGATTTGGGACAGCTCAAATCTTCCCACACTGGTTCCTGGACTCCCCTGGTATCTCCACACTCCACTCTGTCCATTGCAGTGTATACCTCCATGTACTACATACTGACCTACTTTGCAGGGAGCTTCAGGAGATACAACATCCATGCCAAGGTCTTCCGGTGGTTAATGACTGTCTACCCAATTGCCACTGCCTTGACTGGCTTCCAGTTTGCTAATCTCCTGTCATACCTTACCCAAGTAGTATCTACAATGTCTGGGTAGTACAGTTGGAAGCAGTCCAAGGCGTAGACAAATGAATAGAGGTCCATTGCCTAACAGAAGGCTTTAGTGAGGGTGTTGAATTGTCCAAGGCTACCGGCAAGGTACAGTGGCGTGACTGAGGGGATCACATAATTAGCCAAGTTGGGCGGGATGTTGCCAGAGGTGCCCATGGGTTTGAATTCATTGAGTTGAGTTGAGTTGGCTCATGATATGATATCCCTTTGGTTATCTGTGATTCAGGTCCAAACTGAGCATAGGTTAACTGGTTGCCTTCTATCCCAAAGTAAGCTGTCAAGACAGCTGTAAAGATGATATGATTTATCTTCTGACTTGGGGAGGGATAATGGGTCTAGTAAGGTTACTTGCTTAGTCTAGGTTAGGGCTGTGTTGGCCCAAAAAAGGGACAGTTACGGCAAATGCCGTAGTTGTCCTGTCCTCCCTTCCCCGTAATCTTCTTATGGATTTCCCAACATAGGGGAATCCAAAATTTCAAAAAAAGAAGGCCTTGGGAGGCTTTCTGTTTTCTGGATTCCATCAATACTGTAAATTCAGAACCTGAACATAAAAATGCGGGATTGTCAAATCCTTGGTCCAAATTTCAAATCACTTTTGCGGGCAACTCAGCTGAGTGAAAATTAAAATATTTAATAAAAGCAACCATTTAATTTGACTTTTTTGGTTTATTTAAATTGGCAAATTTCGAATCTCTTGAGCAGATAACTCAACTAACAAAAGACAAAACACAACAAAAAAATGTGGGATACATGAATCAGAAATGCAGGATTCTAATGTACAATTTGAGATTTCCTGTATTTCAAACAAATCATAGCCATTGTGTAAAATTAATGAATCTGAAATTGTGGGATTGTCAAATCCAAGAACCAAATTTCAAATCATAATTGCGATGAATTTGAAATAAACATAATTTATGGGTGTCTCAAAAAGGATGTCAAAGGATCTAGAGTGGATTTTTGCTAATTCTTTTAGGAATCATAGGCATTCTCAAAAATCACCCTATTCCAATTTAGGACGGCTAAAATTTTGAGCATAATATTCACCAGCTTAACATACTTAACAATAAAATTGACTAAAATATACACATCTCTTTTTGATTTTAAAGTTTTTTAATAAAAATTTATTATGTCTTCTTTCAACAACAACCAAGTCAATGAGCTGTTCCCTGGCCTTGACAAAATTATGCAGGGCTACACTGGGTCTCTTAACAGTGAAGCCTCTGTCTATGGCCACTCTCAACCCACAGGCCTCTCTGCAAGCACCACCCAGGAGTGTGTTCTTTCTCCTGCAACTTCCAGCATGGCCCTGTTTGCCCACCATGCACAGGCAGCTGCCACCCCAAATCCTTTATCAGCAATGGCATCTGGAACCATCCATTTGAGCCATGGGGTCACCCAGAGAGCCCAGAACACCGAAACAGCCAATCAGATGGCATTGTCCAGTTCCCAAGATAGACACATCCCTCCCCCAGTCAATCAGCCTGCAAGACGCAGAAGAAAATTAATCACTCCAGAGATTGCTCTCAAAATGGTTGAAAAGCAAGGAAAGCTTATGTCCCTTGGGGAAATTGCAGCCACAATGGGGTTTGAAAAGTCCACTGTGGCTGCAACCCTGCAAACCCACACCAACTGTGCCCCCCTACCAAGAAGACCCCAACTGGTGCCTGTACTTCAACCAAAGGTTACACAGCCCATCCCCTTATGATGGCCATTATGTAACGTGACCGGTGGATTCCCCTGGTCCAGGTACGTCTCCAGTTGGGACTCCACGGCATCTTCACCAACAAAAGAATGATGAATTTGTGGATGCACAGAGTTGTGGTTGCTGCTAGAATCTTGTCCAATCAAGTTCTCAGTGGCCCCATTTTGGTGGATACCGACCCCTACAATTCAACTATTATTAATTTTATCAAAGGAAGGGCAATGAGGGCCTGTAATGACGTCATCTTTCTGTTGTATGCTAAGATATATACAAGTATCCAAGACTTTGGAGAGAAGCGTATCCAGTCTGACATGTACAAGTGCGGCCCAATCTTGTATTGTTTTGTTGGGGTTTTATTGGCAGTTTCCCCATTGGGCATCAATTATTACTCAGCAATATCAAACACTGCAGATGGGTATGCCTACCAGATGGAGCTCAAGGCCATGCTGGAGGAGTGGGCCACACAAAACGCCGTGCACACAGTTGTACTGAGTGCTAGATGGAGCAGCAGGAATGGGCAACCCAAGAAATCAGGGCTGCAGGGCATACCTGTTGGTCCTAACCCATCAACTATGCCAACATGCATCTTGCAGATGTATTTCTCTACAATTTTGGTTCTGCCCTCAGGCGCTTAAAGCCTGCCACCTACAACAAACTATGCACCAAAATTGATAAGGGGTATGAGCTTTTCCCTTCCGCGTCTGTCCAGGACTTATTTGATCTCATCATCTTCTATGCAAGTGATAGTGATAAGTCCAGAAAGGACCCCCGCCTTCCCCCACACCAGTCCATCTGTTTTGTCAAGCCAGTAATGTGACAGAAGAAGAATTCAAGCAATTGAAGCAACAAGCTCTTGCTGCCCCTTCCCAGTCAACAAACCCTGCCTCCCCAACCCCCCATCAAGTCACCTGCCTTCCAACCCTGACTCCCAAACCACCACCCATTCCCTCACCACTATCTCTGATGCCGTCCCTTTCACAGGCGCAGATGAAGGCAATGTTCATTCCGCCCATTCCCTCCCCTTCCCGTCCTTTGATTAATAAATAAATCTTTTCTTTGTGACAACTTATTGAAGTCAATATCTCTTTTTCAATTCTTAATTAATAATATTTTCTTTTTACATTATCAACATTTCCCATAATTAATACAATGTTGTACATTTTACAAATAGCTTAAAATTATGAGCATACATATTTTCATCATCATTAATAATAAAGTAAAGACAATAAATGTAAATATTGCATTAAAATATTGCAATTAGACGTCAACTCTTGATATTTTGATATTATGTGCATAACTTAATGCATTTTGTTTAATAAAATCCATTGTAAACGTGGCTTTTTCATTATAATTTAAAATAAATTGACTGTGTTTATATTACAGAGCCATTAACGCTTAGTATAAATATTGATACATAGTGCATTTTAAAGCCTGTATATTTACCTATTGGTAATAATTTTATAAACTTTTTAGTTAGTTTTTGCGAGGTAATAATAATGTAATGTGTTAGTAGAATACTGTTTATTGTCATTAATTGGCTTATTTTCTTTGTTGTGACAATTGTGCATTTTCTGATATTTATATACTAGTATCCAAATAGTTGGCTTCACATCAAATTGCACAGGCAATAGGAAAACAAGCCGCCACCCTGACCACATCCGGTCTTGGGGTGGTGGCTTGTTTTCCTATAGCCTGTGCGTTTTTGTGAAGCCAACCAATTGGATACTAGTGCATAAATATCAGAAAATGCACAATTGCCACAGCAAAGAAAATCAGCCAATTAATGACAATAAACAGTATTCTACTAACACATTACATTATTATTACCTTGCAAAATCTGGCTGAAAAGTTTATAAAATTATTACCAATAGGTAAATATACAGGCTTTAAAATGCACTATGTATCAATATTTATACTAAGCGTTAATGGCTCTGTAATATAAACACAGTCAATTTATTTTAAATTATAATGAAAAAGCCACGTTTACAATGGATTTTATTAAACAAAATGCATTAAGTTATGCACATAATATCAAAATATCAAGAGTTGACGTCTAATTGCAATATTTTAATGCAATATTTACATTTATTGTCTTTACTTTATTATTAATGATGATGAAAATATGTATGCTGTCAAAACCGCAGGCTCAACCCGCCAGCAAGGTTCCAACCAAGCAAGTTTGTGACCTGCAATCCAATTATCCGGTCACCTGAAGCCATACTAGGAAGTCAACTCAAATTACCAAATCCAACAACATGAACAGATGATGATCCTTTATGGCGGATACCTCAATTTGGCGCTTGACTCATTACCAGGATCAAGTCACCCCCTTCTTCTATCCAGCCATGTGATCACCAATCTTGTTCCTACTATCCTTGATTCACATAAACTATATAATCACTATCTCCCAATAAAGATTATTATCTATCTTCTAAATATTTTCCCCCATGTAACTCTGCTAAAACAGCACAGTTACAACAATGTGTTGAAGATAGTACTATAAAAACCAGTTTTTTGATGAAATTCAAACAAAATGTCAACTATATATAACTTGATAAATGGATTAGAAGTACACCTGCAAAAGGTTGTTGAAATAGAAAAAAATATCAGGGAAATAGTGACAGGAAAGCTGGGTAACAAGGGCCAGCCACTAATTCAGTCAAAAGAAGATGCTATGAATAAACTAGGGAATATTATAGACAAAAAGAATAAAGAATCATTACTAAATCTCCAGGGAACAATTCTATCAAGTCTGAAGTTCAACAATGCGGCCTACAATTTGTGGGAGTTCTGGCAGGGGGCCAAAGAAAATAATAAGAAGATCAAACTAATTGAAGGAAATGAAGTTCCAAAGTAAATTAACACCAATGAAGAGGAAAATAATCAAATGGAAACAGACAAAAACAAAACACAAGCAAGAAGCAGGAGCGCTTCACAAAACACAGAAACTTTATAAAATAAAAACAAGAGGAAGCACAAGTTGCAAGAAAAATAAGAAAAATTAAGCCCAGGAAAATTAATGAAGAGCAGCCAACACTCATGAAGTTTGCCGAAGTGGCGCCTGTGGCTGAGGGGGCCACAGGGGAAACAATTGGTAAGTCTTTTTATGTTGTACTTATATTTATTTTAGTCATCACCAGGAATGGGGATGAGGTTGCAGAAGTGGCTGCTTTTACGTTGAGTTGATTTTACGGGGGTTATCAGTCACTGGTAGCCCCTGTAAAACAAATAAATAAAAACCAAATAAATAAAATAGTACAACAGAATATGAATAATTTTTCAAGTATTGAAGCTAAAGCTAGGGAATATTTACCACCCGCAGGGTGCTTGCCATGGATAAGGGAAGCATATGAAATAGGATCAAATATCAACTTCAAAGAAATGAATGAAATTTGTGGTGATATCAAACTAAACTTCAATGAATATATATACAAAAGCATTCAAAGATTTCCCTTCACAAACATCAACAAATATGAAAAGAACTTAATAAAAACCAACTTTCAAATAGGAACTGAATATTTGAAAACTGCAATTTTTAATGAAGTATTTAAGGCACTGTCAAATAAAGTCTGGGATGCAGTCTTTGTGAATACTTTTAAACCTTTATTTATTTTGTTTGCCAAGGCCTGGGGGGCTGATTCAAGTCAGGCGCCCCTCAGAACCCTCTTCAAGTTCAACTAAACATCCTATATCAATAGGTTAGTTCAAACATTCAAAAAATTATGCATGTTCTTGGAAAAGTTTACCTTGCAAAGAATTCATGTTGCGGTATACCTGGGAATCCTCCTTCACTGCATATTAAAAACCAATGCCAAAAAGTTGGAGGATGTACCTATTCAAATGGATATTTGCCGCTTAGCCCTTGACTGCCATAAGACACCATAAGGGTATAGGACAGTTGAGCACGTCCTGTATGACTCCTTTGCATTGGCAACGTTATATGGGTACTACGTGCCCCCTGAAAAAACCTATTGATTGATTGATTCACTCACCCACCTTCCTTTTATCAAACAATCAACAACCACCGGGGTACAGGGTGCCACCCCTCTAACAATTGCATCCAGGGTTGTCCACCACGTACAGAAGAGTACGTGGATCCAATTAGATGCATTAGCCAAAAATTTAATTTTGGGGTATAATTCCCCGGAATAATCACATTTCCTTTGCAATTAACATCCCCCCAATAAATATTTTCCCCTTACAAATTAAATTTTATTTTTTTTAAATTTTTATATTTTAATACTAAAATTTTAAGAATACATATTATAACACTAAAATTTTTAATATCAAATATTTCAATATTGAATAAATCACAATTTAATAAAAATAGTTAAATTTCAAATATTTAAACTTTAATATTTAAATTTTTAAGATTTATAATTATAATTTTACTTTTAAATTATAATAGTAATATATAATTAGGTTGATAATAATAAAGGGACAGTTTAATAAAGTGAACATGTGTAATAATAAAATATGATTTATAAATTTGTTTATTTACTAGCACGTCAAGTACGGGTTCATTTATTACATAAAAAACAACAAGAGTTGAATTTATCTGCATCATGCGGCCCGCTCCACTTATATGCTAAACAAGTGATTGTTTAGAACTTGGATTACCTTTCCCTTGTAATATGATTTGATAAACATATTCAATATACTTGACCTGTGTCATAAGTACTAATTAGTAAGCAATACATAAAAATCATTGGTGGTTGTGTTGTGTGGCTATAGTGGCACTGAAATAACAAGGATCAGATGATGACCTGCAAGGTCCAATTTGTGGCTTAGAAAAGCCAAAGTACCATCAACAAGTCACAATTATTTAAATAAACTAATTTATTTCTATCTCTTTTTAATTTATTTATTTGTTAGTGCAAAAGCCAATAATAAATATTCAGTGCATTATAATAAAAATATATCCATCTTACCTAGTATAATTAATTTTACTTATCTTTTCCATGTATTCTTATATGTCTATAATACAATCAAATGTCACATTATTATATATAAATAATAATTTTTGAGTCCTAATAAAAACAAACTAAATAAAAATAAAAACAAATAAACACAGAGCACTCATTTATCTGATTGGCTCAGAGGCCAGGGCTTTAGGCAGAAAGGATTCCAAGTGCTCATAGAAAGCTGCTATCACATTGGGTGGCATCGCAAATTGGCTGATCTTGAGAATGTTGAAGAGATCCTCTGTGTCCTGAGGGAGGCCTTGTTTCACCTTATTCTTGATCCAACCAAACACCTCCTCAATTGGGTTCAGAAATGGAGAATAGAGCAGAAGGAAGAGGAGTCTCATTGGGCAGTCTGCAAGGCAGTGGCTGGCAGAATGACTGTTTTTGTTGATGGGGGAACTTGGACACAACCAGATCCAATTTGTGGAGCCCAGCATTATCAAGTACAACAATGTTGGTTGTGCCGCTGTAATTTATCCAAAGGTACTCCTTGATAGCTCAGAGAAAATTGAGAAAGGTCCCGCTATTATGGGAACCCTTGATCATCTGATATTGATCCAACCCGCAAGGACCAAGAAGCGCAATCATTGAATAGGTCTGGGAACAGACAGCTGCACAATGGGCTACGCCGTCCTTGGACCCCTTCTCAACCCACCCATGCCTAGACCTGAGTGAGGAGGAAAACGGCAATTCATTGATATAGAAGAATTGGACATTCCCAGTCTCCTTTAGTGCCAGATATGTCTCAGCATAAATGTGTCAATCCTCAATGGTCTTTTCACTGTTCCTATTATACGGCAAAATTCCCAGTACTTTCCAGGAGAAGCCCAAATCAACCATAGTTTTGTAGACAAGGGTTTTAGAAACAGAAAGCCCAAACTCTGTTGCAAGCATTGATTGGACAGCAAGTGTGTCCAGGTGGCAATCCTTGGCTACCCACTGCTTGATTGCGTCCGTGTGAATAGGCTGAAGAAGTTTGGGCTGTCTTTTTGCCTTGGTGGATTTGGCAATTTGCCCAGTATTGCCATACTTGTTGATGATGTTGGCAATGTATCTGGCCATGACACTAAATCAGGACGCAATATCCCAAACTGCCATTCCCCTGTTCAAGCAGTTGAGGAGAGCTTCACTCTCACTATCTGTCAACCAACGCTGGCCCTTGGCAGGTACCACAGCATCCTGGCTACCAGGCTCAACACAGGGGATGAGGACCTCTGTGTAGAATGTGGGATCACGCCTGGTTTTGCTGGCGCCATCAATGGTGGCATAAGACACAGGCAAAGATGGCTCCTCAGTTGTGGCCAATGGTTGATAGGAGGTATCAAAAACGTGGGGGCAGGAAGTAGCAACTCTTGGGTCAAGAGTGCGGGGCCGGGTGACAACTGGGTATACAGTGGAGGTGTAAGTAACCTCAGTGTTCCTGGTGACCCTGGTGTAGGAGACTTTTGTGGCAGGCCTTGAGAGTGGCTTCTGTCTGGGATTCAGGCTAGTTGATTGGGCTTGGGATGCGGGAGGTGGTTGGTTGGTGCTGACACCTTGGGAGGCCTGTGTATTGGCATGACTCCCCTCAAGTTGGGTTCTGGGTCTGTTCTTAGACCCTCTGGGACGCCCTTGTGGACGGGCTGCCCCACAGGCTGGTGCAGGAGCTGGTTGGGAATGCAATTGACGGTCCATAAAAATAAAATAAAATAATATATTTTAGATTAAATATGTATTTATTTGGATTTATTGGTTTAGTTGTGGGTAGTTATTTTCTCTTGAGTTAGCCTTGAAAAGTAACAGAATTTCTATATCTGTGATTTGAAGTGAATAATATTGTATACTTTCCAGTTTTGGATGATTTTGAAGTTTAATCACTTTTTATGTCTAAACATGGTTGTTGAGATTGGATTTTTCATTTGATTTTAGTTGTGGTGGAGCTTCTTAATTTGGGTTGGTGTTTCCTAGTATGCTTACTGTACGTTAAATTTGAATTCCAGTTCTGGCAATTAATATCTGAGTTTACTAGTGCCATTTAAAAGTGATTTGAAATTTGGTTCATGGATTTGACAATCCCACAATTTCAAAAAACACAGTAAACTTAATGAAAATGGTTGATGGATTTGAACACTTCAAATCTGATTCCAGCTAATTCATTTTGTTCATTAGAAATATGCAGTTCAACTTGAAATTTGCAAAGTGTCTATGAGTTCCTGCATTTTTAAAAATTCAAATTCAAATACAAAAAAATCAATTTAATTAAAAAAGGCCATCCCGCAAAAGTTATTCAAAATTTGGACCAAGGATTTGACAATCCCGCATTTTTACGTTCAGGTTCTGAATTTACAGTATCTAGTATATATTTAATAAAAAAATTGAAAACAAAATTTTAATTTGAAATTTTATTTGTTTAATTTTTGAAAATAAGAATATATATATATATATTTTATTATAAAAAAATTCCAGGAAGAAAAACCTGTCCACACTTATGTGTGGAAACAAATCCAAGAAAATCTTCTTTGGGAAGATTTCTTGTATTTATTTCTAGATTTGAGATGATGGCTCCTTTTTAGAAAAGGAGCTACTTGTCTCAAATCCAAAGCAGCATCAGTCTAGGTAGAGAATTGATTAATGTAATAATATTGAGGAGGATATTAACTTAATGATAGCACAACCTATTATTGAGGGGGCTTTCTTTATTTATACTAGTGGACCTGCAAGGCATGATTATTGGAAGCAATGGCATTGGGGAACCAAGAGTCTGAGTTGCATCTGTTATTCCCTTTTTTGAATTGGCTTGGGTGGCTGACAATTGAGGAGGTTTGGCTGGATCCCAGTTTGCATTGGCATAATGCAAATTGGGCCTTTTTCATGCATCCAAATTCATTTACTAATTTGGTGCATGATTTTTATTGTTGAAGAGCTTGTCAGTCCATTCCCCATTTGATAGGTTCCCAACTTGGGTAGCAGTTCCCCCAAATTTGGCTTTTGTTGAGTATATACTTCTGGGAAGTATAATAAATAAAATAAAGGGGAAGGTTAAGAAGAGAATGATACTTTATTGAATATGAATATAGCTTAATATATAGTATCATGACAAGCCACATGTTGTCCATATACGTCATGGAGATCATGGGGTTTATCTGAGTAATGTTCCTCTTGAGTCACGAGGCTTAATCAAGTTGTGTTCCATTTAGGACCTGGATTGAGGGATCCCTGTCATAGATGGTTAACTGATAAAGGTGCCACCAGTTTATTGGCTGGGCAGTGAGCCACTTGGTGAGCCGCTTGGTGATTTACTTGGGGAGTTAATTCCCCAAGAGGGAGCAATCAAAGATGTTGCAACACTTTGGGGAAATTTCCTTTTCTGGTTTTCAAATTTGATTATTTTCCCATGGAGTGGAGGGGGACTGGCCTACTGGTGTGGGAGAGCAAGGGGTGGCTGGAAGGAGTAAGAGCGCAGGCTGGCTCACAGGTGGTTTGTGAGTGAGGCTGGCAAGTGTGATGAGCCCCTGTGCAGTGGCTGTATGCATCTGCTTGGTGGTGATGGATGTCTGCGGATTGGCAATGGAAAACAGCTTGGTGGTGGCAGGCTTCTATGTGGTGGTGGTGGGCAATGTCTTGGTGGTGACAGGTGTCTGCACGGTGACAGTGGATAACAGCTTGGTGATGGCAGATGTCTGCAAAGCAACAACAAGTGTCTGTGTAAAGGGCAGCAGGAGTCTGCTTGGATGATAAAATTTTATTACATATTTAAGTTCTGTTTGGACTTTTATTTTGTGCATTTTTTCATCTTTTTGGTTTGAGACATTTTTTGAATCTTCTGTGGCCTGGATTGCAGAATATTTTCCTTTTTTATCATATTAAACTTAAGTTAGTTACATGACCACTAGTGTCAGGAATATTCCTGATAATTGGACTGTTGTCTTCCTCAATATAGATGCTGTTCTATAATTAGTTCAGTTGCAACATTCCTGATCTATCAAATGTAATGCAGTGAAGAGACATTGAAGAAGATTCAAGAAGGCAGGTATGATGTATCTATATTCCCTGCCAGCTATGCCAATGTACACTTGGGAAATGTACTACTCTACAATATTATGAGCAAGATCAGAGAGTGTAACCCTAAGACTGTGACATAAATTGCAGGATAATATGAAATCATGTCTAAGTGGTGAGGGATAAAAACCCAGATCCACATAGAGTTGATAATTAACCACCACCAAAGCTCCAAATACTTTTTGGTAAAATTTCCAAAGAAAACACTAGGATTTAATAGAAATATTAATGCTAGCCAGAGTAAATCTAGATATATGGCATGTGACAAGATCAGAGAGTCTTCAGAATAAAACTCTGGACACTGAGAGCTGACAATGGTATCAGCTTTGATTTCCACAGTAAAGACGTTGACATTGGGAGATGTCAGAGTAACATTGGGAGGACCCAAAGGAACAGAACTAGGAACCAGACCCCATCTTCCCGTAACAATACAATTTAGAATCAGATTTTAGGGAATATATCAGAGTAGGCCAACCACTGGATGCATTGGTAAATCTTAAAATCAATTAGATAAGTTTTTTATTGTATTGAGAATTTTGTAGGACTCAACTCTTAAGAGTTGACCAATGTGAAAATTTTAATACATACCAAATTTATTGACTTAGCAATACCACCTGAATCTATGGCTTCTAGCCTGTCTCATTTTTGCAACATGTATCTAGTCCAGGAAGCAAAAAACCCTTGGATAATTAATTTCTGATGACATTTCTGTCAAACAAGGTTGTATCAGGTGACCCTCAGATTAAGTCTATTTATCAGTATCAGTTTGGAAGGGATAATTGGATCCTGCTGATGAATTGAACCTGCTGTGAGCCATTTCTGATTAACAGTTTGATTCAAGTCTGTTAATTCTGTCAACATTACCAATGATTTCACAGATTTTCTTGCCTTCCAACTGGTAAAGTTTATTCCCAGCATTATGGAAACTACTGTGAAAAAGACATTCAATCAGGTGCTTCTTGCTGCCCACAACCACACTGTGCTATTCACACATAAGAAGGTTAAGGAATGCTTAAAAAGCTGGCTCTCAATGCTCACAACAGCAGCCAATCATCCAGGGATACACTTCTTTCCCCTTATAAGTCCCCAGTAAATTTGTCAATCACTGTGATTTTCAAGCAGGAGTATGATGACATGCATCACCAATTTCTTCAAGACAGCCAAGGCATTCACACATCCCAAGTACCTTTCACCTACTCATTCCCCAGCCAACCCTCCCAACCCAACAAAGCTTAACCACCCACATGTCAAGACAGCACTGTCCTGTCTTCCAGCCCTGCCCAGTCACCAATTAGTTTGCCTCTTCTGCTCCCATATTTTGCCAAATACCCCCTATATCACCAATTTTTTTATTTAAATGTACAGTAGTTTTCAAACCTGTTGAGATAAATGTGAAATATCAGTCTAAAAACGTATACAACTCAGTCTAAGAACAAAATCAAAGTGGATACAAATCTATTGTAATTTAATATAAATTCTTCAATTTTTGATTTTTTTAGACTGTGTTGTATACATTTTTAGAATGATATTTATGTTTATCTCAACAGGTTTGAAAACTACTGTATAATATAAATTACTTTAATTTTTAGGATTTTTTAATGTGATAATATATTAAAGACATTTAACTATAGTGATGATTGAGTTTAATAATAGTCCAAGTTTAATACAGCTGATTTAATATTTATTTCTATTTTAAATTTAATATTTTTTATTAAAAGAGTAGTTTTAAAAGCTATTGCAACAACCAAAAATACTTCAGATTTAAACAAAACAAACTCAGATTTAAACAAATTCTAACTATCATGTTAAAATATACACCCTGTTAACAGGTATTTTTGGCATTAATGGACAAAATGGGTTGACACAGCAAAGAATTGCTCACACGCCAAGTGAGACTATTCAAATACAATCCAAAATACATGGATTCACAAACAAATTGATGTGAGTTGACCTTTGGTGTACACATGTTTACTATGTAAATTGGTGACAAAATACACCCAAGCACAGTGAGTCAAACCCCAAACCAAAACCAAAGCACAATAGCAACTTAATATGTAAACAAAATCACTCAAATGTTGTGTGCAACAGATTTTAATCAAGAATGATACCAATATATCTAAAATAGGCAACAGCGCCCATGTCAACACTAATTATGTCAACACTTTTAATGTTGACACTATAGTAAAGTGACAACCCGGTTTTACACAATGTAGTCTCTTGGATGTCAACACTTTTTTAGTTACCAAAACACTTTACCCTGAACATTTTTAAATATAAAAAATATTTTGAAATACATTTTATATTAAAATGACCCCAGAGAGTCAAAAAATGCAATAAAAAATACCACAAGTAATAAGAATAAGGAGATATAAGCAAGTATTTTTCAATTTACTATGTAAATTACACTCTTTATTATAAAATTATTTTTTATTCCCATAAAAATCAGAATTACAATGGACCAAAAATAAAGATATTTTATATAATATAATAACCACAAAATATAAGAAAATTCTAATTTAAATTTATTATACTTTATATAAGCACAACTGAAAAAATCCCATTCCTTAAAGATAAATTAACAAAATACAAGATACTTCTTACAAAACCACTTTGAAACTGCACCTGAAACTTAACATTTATACCTAAAAAAATTAGTAAAATATAAATAAATAAAAAATTATAAAATCCAAAAGTAAAAACAATCCAGGCAAAGCAAAGAAAAGTTAACTAGGCTAATTGAAGCCACCAGCAAGAGCAGTTGCTACATCTTCAAGGTATTTTTTGATTTCTGCCACCTTATATTTTCTTCTTCACCACCTTTTGGACGTTCTCCTGATAGTCCTGCTCCTTACCTTTTCTCTTCTTGGGGGCCACCTGGCCAACCAGGTCACAAACTTAGAGACATCCCAGGCCTGCTCCTCCTGCAGCTTGGAGAAGAACTTGTTGTACTTGGGGTTGGACCCAAACTTCACCTTCATGTGCTTGTGCCACACCTCCAGGCTGCACATGGTCTTCATCTCTTCCTTAAGACAGGCACTCTTACAGTTCCATGGCGCTATGGCCCCAATCTTTCCTCACTGGGCAGTCACATTCTTTCCTACCCATTGGTGCTTGAAGTAATTAAGGTAGCTGTGGGGTTCCTGTCCACCAGTCCTCAAGTGTGTCCTAGATTGTAGCCAGGGACTGGCTGGAAGGGATTGTCATTCTCTAGTAAGGGAAAATGTATCTCATAAACATGTATAGGGGTCAAGGTGGGCTTTTATTCACTCTCAGAAGAAAGATTCCCTTAGAAACCTTCTGGTATATGGCCCGGGGGTCAAGGAAACAATATGGATTTGCCAATACTTGGAGTCCTCCAACAATATCTTGGACTCTTTGTACTTGTTCTTGGACTTCTTCACCTTAGTCTTGGATGTCTGCTCCTTAGACTTGGACTCTGGCACCTTAAACTTGGACTCTGGCGCCGCAATTAGGATCCAGCTTCTTATTCTTGGGCTCCTACTCTGTTATCTTGGGTTATATCAGTCCAAGCGAGCTCCTGCTGGTGATCAAAAGGCTTCCAAAAAGCCTCTTGGCAGAAACTCAAAAGGCCTGGGAAAGACCTGGTAGCTTTCCAGTCAGCCCCCTTCTTATAGTGTCCTTTTCCCAACAGTTCCGCCTTCAAAATGGCTTTCTTCATAAGCTTAAACCATTGCCGCTCACTTTTTCTTATAATAACTTAAGCTTACATACTTACTTTCTTAAAAGCTTAAAGTATTAATTCACTATTTCCTTGCTTATACTTTAAGCTTTTGGCTTCCAACTAATCATTTTCATCAAGAAACCTGCCAGAACTCAACCAATGAATGCAGAGCGCATAAATAGACCATTTCTGAAGTTCCACCGGGATCCAACTATGAAAATAATTTCCACAGCTCAAACAGCTCAAATCAACAACTCTTTGCGCACCAAAGCGTTAACTGGTCTATTATTCCAGCACCAGTCTTCCATGCATTCAACCCAAACCAATTTAAATAGTAGAGTACTATTTAAATTATTCTTTCTGGACCTCTTCAACGTTTTCCCCATATTTACAAATATAGTAAAAGCAAAGGAAAATGTCCCATCAAAACAACTTTGTATCCCACTCTCGTAGCAACATACCTTCATCTATCCTAGGAACTTAATAAATAAATATCTTACCCACACTTCTGTCCACATTCCTTCTTGATTTTAATACTAAACCAAGGCAAAATATTCAACATCTTCCCACTTTGGCAAATCAATTTGGCAAAATCTTGGCTCATTTCTCTGGACCACCAGTTCTTCACCATCATCTTTGGATCTTTCAGCCAGCTCATATTCCAGCTCTTCAGCTTAACCAGCAATCAGTCCATTAACTTCAATAGTCCTCTGGCTACTCCTGCAACATAATCTTCTGGTCCTTTGGCCAACCTGCATCATGATCAGCTAGTCCTGCATCATAATCTTCTGGTCCTTCAGCTTATTCTCAACCAGTTCCTCAACAAATCCTCACTAGGAACCTCCTTAGTTCCCTCTGCATACTGAACCATATTGGTTTCCACAATTCAATATGAATCAACAGTCCATCAACTAGCCTTCACTGTGATCAAACAGTCCATCTTGCTAGTCTTCTCTGTTAATTCTGTGAACCACCTTGGTTCTTTATCTTAGTCCCCATTACCAGAACTTGTAGACCCAGGCATGAGTCTACATTGAACTGGCGTTTGACTGAGCCCTTGCAAGTGGCACTCCACTTAGGCCATTTAACCATAGATCAATGTCTATGTGTTGTCTTTACTCACCCAGGTGATTAAGTCTGAGCTTTCAGTTGCAGAGTAATCAGCTCTACTTCCCAGAGGCCTGATCACACCAAGCTCTGCAGCTTGCTTCCCCAAGCAAACCACCTTGGTGACACCTCTGAGAAAATCTATGCCCTCCAATGCTCACTTTGGGTTCCCCCTAAAGCTCCCATAGGGGCATAAACTAGGATATCCTACCAGTCTGTTAGGTAGGATGCTTGCTCACAGACCTCCTGTAAGTGTATTAGGGTACGTAGAGCCCTCAGAGCTCTTCCCCTCCCTGGCAGCCCGCGTTACCTGCCAGGGGTCCAAAACCTACTCCCCCAGACAGACAAAGTTCCCTGCTTGCTATTTCAGTATTCACCCTTCTGTAGCCACAGTTCCCTGCTAGGTGAAGAACTATAGCCCAAAGCAGCCAATATCTTCTGATGGGTGGAGGCAACATCTGCCTCTGGTAATCCTTTGTTATTCACCAGGCTCACCTTCCTTACCCTAGTAGTCCTATTTTACCTACTAGGCTCACCTTACTTACCCCTAGTAGTCCTATGTTACCTACTAGGCCTCTACCTGCAACAAACAACCAAACTTTTGCTTGGCCAACATTAGCCCCGCCTGCAAACCACCAAACATGTGGACCGTCACAGTAGCCCTTGAAAATGATGGAGTGCTTCTTCACGTAAGCATCCTACATAGGAGCCTCAAAGCCAATCCCAGTATGCTCCGGCCACACAAAAGCCAAGGCAGCAAATTGGATGATGGCAAAGCGGCACTTCCCTTTACTATTGTTTAAATACTTCTCAAAGAGCTCCTTCTTGCTCTTAAGATGCTTGATGAGGGCCTGCCTAAAATGGAAGAAGAAGTCATGTACTTCCTCATTAAAGGTGGCCTTTAAGGCTTGGAACTGAGCAAGCTCAAATTCCATGATGATCATCTTTGTCCCAAGTGAGCGCGCATAAGCTAGCTGTTCAGCGGCCTGGGCAGACTCATCCCTCTCAGAGGAGGAGGAATTAGCTCTTGTGGTGTGGGTGGGAGGGGGGATTTTTGGCAGGAAGGGATCTCAAACCATCCTGGGCAATTTTGAAGGCTCTGGTGTAGACTTCAGTCTTAGCACCAGGCAGGAGAAAGAACACAAGAGGGATGTCCAACGTCAAATAGGCCATGCAGTACCCAAAGCTGCTTGAATAGAGTGGGACAGATTGCAAATGTTCCATCGCACAGCCAGGTGGTAGCAGTGTTTAGCTGATCCAGGTTTTAGGTTGTGGTGTAGGCAATGATCCTATCCTCCACTTCCTGTCTATTGTCATGAAGCAGGAACATCTCACCATCCTTGGTTTTCTTGAGGGCATCCGTGAGGACCAGGTCTTTGATTGTGGTGGCACTCTTGGCCAGGGGATTGGTGGCTTAGCGCCTATCACTAACAAAAATCATCAACTGATTGTGGGTTGGCACCCTCTTCAAGTTGGTTGGGGAGAGGTACTTGCAAGCAAGCACAGCCAGCTGGGTGGGGGAAAGGTCTTTTGAAGTGGGCATGACCTGGACAGTGTACCACTTTAGGAGGCGGGCTATGGTGGTGTTGGGCATTATGCAAGTGTGCTCACCCTTGATTTTTTGGACCAAGTCCCAGCGCTCAGTGTTTAGCCGCACTGGACAGGAGCAGGCCTAGTAGGTATAGTGGTGGCTCTTGAAGCCCCAGTTGGAATTGTTGCTAGAGAAAATATACCCATTGGCCACCATGGCCAGCCCACCCTTTACACTCATGATAGGGAAGTATTTGGGCAATATGGAAGGAACCTTGAATTTGCCATCAACATTGCAGATATTATGGGCCAACAGAGGATCCCAGGGGCCCAAGGAGCATGGTGGAAGCCAGGGAAGTAATCAGGGAGGGGCTTAGGATCATCTCTGGATGAACTGGAAGAAGGGGAGTTTAGTGGGAGGAAGCAGAAGGGGGCTTGTTGTGGTGCTCCTCATGTGTGGGAGACTTATCCTTTTGTGGGGACTTCTTGGCGTGGCGGCGCTTCTTATTAGGCTCCTAATCAGAAGCTGAGTTATAGAAATGTGTTCAGTAACTGAAACATCAGTTTCCTCTCCCCCAGTGGAGTGAGTGGGGCTCTTCTCAGGGGAGGGCTTAGGACAGCCTTTTTGGATGAGGAAGGCTTTTTCTTTGGAGTCTTGGGGGCCTTAGAAGGACGCTTGGTACACTTTTGTTGCTTTGAGGTGTTCTTGTCCTAAAATAATAAGCTACAAGTTCTAAGGTAAAGCTTTGTATTTAAAAACAAAACAAAACAAAACAACTTAAAAACATAATATATAAAAAGTAAACTTTATATGGCTTTTATTGGCATTTAAAATTTAAAAAATATTGGAAAAGATTTGGTTTATTAGAATTTTAAATAACAAGTTAAAAGTTAAGAGATTTATGTAAAAATATTATATTTATATAGATTTTATATTAAAAATTAGAAAATATGAAAGAGAAAAGTTAAAAATACAACATATCAAAAAATCAGATGTTTTTATTATGTAAAACATAGAGTTTTGTGTGAGAAATGAAAAGCGTCAACATTATGAGTGACAATTAATAAAAAGCTGAATTATCACTGTCATAGAAAAATTGTAGACATTATCATTGACAAAATTAAAACTGTCAACATTTTCTTCAAAATTTACTATGAAAAAAACATAGTATGCTTAATTAAAGTTAAGCAGGCTAGCAAATGTTAACCGTTTTCTGTGTGCTTTTGTTCATATAATAAAATAAAAAACATATGAAAATAAGTTAAAAAATTATCAAAGTTCTTTATTTATTTATTTATTTATTTATTAAAAATGATGTTTTGGGGGTATTAATATGATATTTTACTATTGTGTATATTGGAAGTTGTTAAGCAGTTGTTTTCAAATATGAAAAAGGTAAAGTGTTGACAACGTCACTTACAACATTCTTTATAGGAGGTGGTATATTGATTTAAGCTTAATTTTGCCACTCTAATTTGCTTAAATCTACCCTGACAGATGATCACAAGCAAATAGACAAAATTTCTGAGTGTTAACATTATTTTTAATAGTAAATTCTATAGTAGCTTACATAGTAACTCACGCTTAAATTATTAGATTGCCATTAGCCACCAATTCATTTAATATATTAAAGCCAGAATAAGTGCCACAGATATATTTATAAGATGAACATTTCAACAATCAGCTATATGTGCAATGCCTTTTTTACATATTAATGTAATAAAAAATTTAAATGTGCACTTAATTTTTTTATTGTAGATTTTTCAGTTTTAGTATTAGAAATATGTTTGGCTTAAAAGGTGTTGACATTGACACTTTTACATTGTAAAAACAAATAAAAATAAACTAATTTTTATTAGTAAACAGAAAGGAAAAATTTGGTTAAACTGAGATTTTTATTAAGCTTAATATTAAATTGGGTTGACTTAGCCACAATTTTGTTGTGTTTTCTGGGTTTGCACCCCTGAACGCTTTAAAAAATGGGAATTAAGCTACTGAAACTAGCAAAAAATATAGGAGATTTCAGGTTTTGAGTCAACATGGGCGCTGTTGCTCTAAAATAAGACACAAGATGTGAAACATAAATTTTAAAAATATTGTGTTGTGTGCTTAATTTGGTGTAAAATCTGGGAAAAAGGGTGGAAATATTTTGGGTATTCTAAAATGGGCGTTGTAAAACCAAAAACAACTAATTAAGAAATAGAAAATCTATAATTGGGTAGTTGGGTGAAGAAACTCTAATTAAATATCCATATTCAGATAAAAAGCAAAAATTAAAATTAGGGAGTAACTTAATTAAATTTTATTTAATATTTTATTAAATTCTCAAAATGGAAAGAATACAACAACAGAGTAATAAAGCACCTGCTGTGCGCCGCAGTTGTGGTTGCCCCTGCGGGTCAAAGAATTGAGTCAGTACAATGCAAGTGCCTACTCAGTAAGAAGGCAGGAGAGGAGAGTTCTATAGTGAAGTTGCACTGACATAACCAGTTCAAGGAGCACAACATGCAAGGGTGAATAGCATCAACCCTAGGGTCCCCACGCTGACCCAAAAGCCCACTAAGGTTATAACTACTAAGAAAGTTAGAAACAAAGAGATATAACTTACTTTGTTTGTTTTCAACCCTGTCTACAGCCAGGAGTCAGTCCTGTCAGCCATGATGGAGAAGGTTAAGCCTGTGCTTGACGCCTCATATGAGCTCTACGTCAGTGATAGCAACCAGGAAGACAATGACAAGCCTAACTTTTATAGAACCACAGAGGGGCAGCTGGTGTTAAAGAAGGTTGCAGCCTTCTACAACAAGGTGCCTATTCCTTGTGTGCATGTCATCAATAAGGATCCCAGTTCATCTGAGCCCACTAAGCCAGCCCAGAATCTCATTCCTGACATCAAGCGCATCATCCTTCTCAGGCTTATGCAGGAGTCTGGGAACTACAAGACATCCACAGCCCTTATTGGGGTGGATCCCAAATATGCCAGGAAGGTATTAAACAAGTACATTGATACTGGCTGAGTTCTTGCCGTGGAGAAATCCTTGCGTGTTTTTACCATGCTCACCAAGAAGCACAAATGGGCAATCTGCCAGTGGATGAACTGAGACTGACATCTTCAACTAGAAAATATACATTTGATGGTCAAGTCCACTTTTGGGGTTGAGGATTTTGTTTCCTTTTACTACCATGTGGTCAAGGGTCTGCGGTTTTGGTGAAAAAAACTCAGGGTATCTCCATATAAACAAAACAGCTCTTTCAACATTGATGTCTGGAAAAATACACAGAGGCGTATACTGACCTCAAAGCCAAGGGGAGGGGCCAAATTCTATTATATTGATGAATTGGCATTTTCCTTGTCTATGCAAATTTTCTATGGCAATTTCCCCAAAGGCTCCAATGACAGGGTAGCTTGGTGTTCTGCTGTTTGTGCCATAGTCTATTCAATAGTGGCTCTCCTTGGTCCAAAGGGGATTGAGATGTACCAAATGATCTTGGGATCCCATAACAGTAGGACCTTCTTGTTTTTCCTCCAGTTGTTCTCTGAGCACCTGAGGCGCACAATCCTGGGCTTCACCAATGTAATTGTGCTGGATAATGTTGGTCTCCATAAGGTAGCAGATATTCTTGAGGAATTTCCAACAATTGACACCAGCATTACAGTTGGCCCCCAACAATTGGCCACAACAAATCTGTGCCTCCTATTCCTCCCTGCCTACTCCCTATCCCTAAACCCTATTGAGGAGGTCTTTGAGTGGCTCAAGCAAGTTGTAAAGTGGGGGACACCAACTGAGACCAAGGACATCTTTGATTTTCTGCAGGCCAGGATCCACACCCTCCCAGAAGAGACAGTGGAAAGGTTTTATGACCACACTGATTTGTTCATCCCTGCATGCCTAGCCAAGAAGTCAATCAACTAAAGGGTGGATCTATTCCAATTTTTTATATTCTTTAATTATTTTTTATATTTTATATACTATTTGTGAGAGAGGGGGGCTAAACTAACTAAGTTTGGCTCCCATCCTGGTGAAACAAACCACCAGGATGCCATCCAGTGGAGGACTGTAATGGCCGCTTAAAGGGGAGACCACAGGGAGGACACAGGGGACAACTGAGGGGAAATAGGCGTTCAAACCCATCAGTAGTAGGCCGGTGAGTAACCAAGGGGTGCAGGAGAGAGCAGGAGAGGACACTTTGAAGGACCCAAGGGGCATTGGATGGCTCTGGACCACGCTTGGGAGGGAGTTGTGGGAGGCACATCTCCTTCAGAACCAGGCAAAGTGTGTTCCACAATATCCAAATCCAAGTCATCACACGTCAGGCTCTTGACTACTGCCTCCCCAGAAAGAAGAAGGCTGCCGGGGAAGCCCCAGAGACTGGAAGGGTCTCTACTCACAATCTGGGCAGACAATGAGATTTCCCCCCACAATTCTGGGGAGGTGGACCACAGTAACAACAGGAACAAAGCCAGAGAAAACACCACAAATTTAAGGGCTGGAAGTATCATAGAACTGATTGCCGCGAAATTTGGGGCAGGTGGGTAGGATTTCCTGGACAAAACAGAGAGAAAATATCCTGGTAGGGTAGTCTTAGAACAGGATGCAAGGAGGAGCAACTGGGTGGGTCTGGGCAGCTTCATTATAGCCTCAGATACCTTTAATAACAACAGGAAGCAAAAGCAGGTTTGAAAACAACAACTTTTAAGAGAAAGTTCAAGATAACAATAGAAATTATAATAAAATTCAATTGTAAAGTTTAAGTTCAAACTCTGGTTTTGAAAGCAAAAGCCAAGAAGACAACAACCAGGTAAATTCATACTAATATAGGGACCCAGAGGAGAAGCCAGGTTCAAAACTGGTTGGGACAAGGTAAGCTTGTGAACAACTACTAATACTTTAATCTTTAGGCTTCAGGACTCAAACTGGGGTCCCAAACAACAGAAATTAATTAAAATGAATTGCAAAGGCTTCCAAACTTTAATATTTTTTGAAAATAGACAAGCAGGGGACTGGATGCCCCCTTTCTGCATTAAAGGGAATGGGTTGCAATTGAAAGTGAGTCACATGACATCTGGATCTGGATCCAATTGGCTAGAGGAAAAACTTTTCTGGATAGGACTAGGGGGACTGGAAGGTTTCATTCTAGTTTCCGCGGTCAAATCTGATTGGTTGGAGGAGATACTGGACATTTGGAATTCACTTGAGTTGTCAAGTGTCAATGTGGCAACCTCTGATTGGCTAGCTCTAATGGTTTTTAGAAGTGGGCAATACCAAGCTAATAAGTAGTCTAAATTAACCAGTGTTTCTTCCCAGGAGGGAGCAACCAAAGGCAAAGGATCTGCAGGGTAGGCTAGCACAAACCTCTCATCAGCTGTGTGTGCTAAATCCTTTAGAGAATGGAGGGGTTTGGCTGGCGTTTTTGAGCCTTTCTTAGTGTGGTGAGGGAAAATTGCGCAATCCAATGCCAGAGGTGGCAGTGAATTTACACTATTATTTTATATTTATATGTCTCCAAGCCCAAAATCTCATACAGCGGCACCATTGACAAAGGTTCCTAATTTATTTATTTTATTCTGTTGTACCAATCCCAAATAGTTAATATCACATTATGATAATTATATAGAAGTGTCACTTCCATCAAATATATAGAAGAAGAAAGCTAAAAAATAAGAAAAGTGCTGAAATTATATATGAATTTTATTAACTGTAGTAGTTCACATGTAATAATACCTTCTATAAGGTTTGTCTTGTAAAAAATAGTTTGCTAAAATAAGAGTTAAAAAATTACTTATTATAAAAAGGTAAAAATAAAAATTGTAAAATCATATTAGAGGGAAAGGGATTTTATTAGTTGCAACAATAATGGGTTTGGCAGTATGTATCCACCTGGCAATGGAGGTGGTGTAGAACCTCCACTGCCACATCATAGACAGTGGATACTCTGCTGTTAAAATACTTGCACCTTCTGGTGAAAAGAAAGTACTGTGACGTGGGAGTTCAGGAGCAGCTTTTTGGGTGGGGCTGCAAACCTGTAAATGCCAGCCAGAACCAGGGACCTAGATTACATGGTCAACTGTGTTGTAGCCTGGGAGGACCTTCTTCTCATCCAGGGAGAGCCTGGCCTGGTCAATCCCAAGGAGGACTCTGTCTAGGTCCTCAATGTTGGATCTCATCCCAAAGTAGAACAGGAACCCCAGGTAAGCCACAAGATGAAGCCTTTGCCCAGAAAAGGCTTCAGTAAATCACAGAGTTTATTGAACATAGCACTAATCTTCTTCTTGTGCTTTGTCTTTGCAAAGGTAAGCTCTATGGCCCAAGAGAGACCTGTCTCATCAGCACTCCAGGCCAGCCCAAAGTCAGCAAAGAGGATCTTTGTCTTCTTTACTGCTGTTGCATTTGCAACAGCCAATTTTAACACTGTGGGCCTGAAGTTCTCCAGGAGGTAAGAGATGATGTGCTCCATTGGGAAGAAGAATCAAACATCCAAATTTTCCTGGCCCATCTACAGTATGTTCTTGAATGAGAGCGTCTCCAGGACGTCACAAACAAGCGCAATGGAGTTTACACAGTAAACTCCACTAAGGACCACCAGGTCAAGGCGGAGCAATCAGGCATCCTTGTAGGCAGTAAATGTCCACTTGATGCCCCTTCACCATGTGTTAGCCCCAGGAGCGCATTCTGCAACATTGAAATGAAATGTTTGTTTGGTTCTCAAGCTTGCGCACAAAAGGAGGAGACAATGCCAACTGCTTTACCACATGATTGGCATAGTTGGTATAAACCGTGGTGGGGGCAAAGGGGACCAGGACCTGGTATATTACATCATTGATTATTTCTAAAAAAAGGGTAGGGAGTTAAATATTCTTATTAATTTTTTATATTACCTTCTTTGTTATCTTCCTTGCCAGTGGCTTTAGCAGGCTTTGCCATTCTTGGCGCAAGCAGTTATGCTGGCAATTCAGTATCCTCTGTTCTGGTGCACTTGGCAGAGTTGAGATTTTCATACATATCTGGGTTTTCAACCCAGAAAGACAGTAAAGAAAGATTTTACACCTTAAATTGAAGGCCCTCAATCACAGTTTTTTTGAACATTTAGAGCACATTTAATGGTTTTCTCCAATGTGTCAGTCATCTTGGCCATGAGCGCCTTTGTGGAAACCTTGTTGATTTTCTTGCCTGTTAGGACAGCAGACTTCACCATTGCTTTGACTTTGCAATCAATATCTTTGATCTTTGCAATTGCAAGTTCAAGGTCTTTAAGAAGCTTCTCCAATTCTCTGATTTTTTACTAACCTTTGCATATGTTTTTATAGCTTTCATCCCAATAAACTCTGTGTTATTCTGATGTTATTGCCTCTTTTTTATCCCTGTCTGTTTCCCATTTACTACAGTATCCCATCTTTTTACCCATTGTGTATATTTTTTGCTTATATCAATATGTGTTGTCTACTTTGTGTTGGAATTGCTTTCATAATTGCCATATTCTTTTTAGCTCTTTAGATAGCCCCTTGTGAAAACATTAACAACAATTTGGTGATCAGTTAAATTTAGATTAGAAAATTCTAAGTTTATTGTGTTTATAGAAAGTTTTTGCTGATCCAAATTCAAAACCTTAATGATAAAATTTAAGCCAATCAGGAGCCAAGTGATAAAGTGATTGTTGTGACATAAAGGGACATTCAATAATTCTTTGATGCATGTGCGCCAATTAATCTGATTGTCTGGTTATTTTGTCATTAAGGTTTTGAATTTGGATCAGCAAAAACTTTCTCTAAACACAATAAACTTATAATTCTTTAATTTAAATTTAAATGATCACCAAATTGTTGTTAATATTTTCAGAGGAGGCTGTGTAAACAGCTAAAAATAACTGTATTCTGGATCTAGATACTCAGCATAGTAAACATACAATTTTATAAAAAATAAGCTGAATATAAAGAATAAAACCAACTATAAACAAAGAGAAAATAAAAAATTGAAATTCAAGATAAAGATAATATAAATAGAATATATTTGGCAGCAAGAAGTCTATGTGGGAGGGGAAGAGTGATGCCTATTAGGCAGAATAGCGCAGGAAGGAAGGCGTTGGGGTGGTGCTGGCCTGAGAGGGCTGGGATTGGATGGGTAGGGCTGGCAGGTGGGAGTGGTGGCGGTGAGGGTTGAACCAATTAGATCTATTATGATGGCTGCCATATAATGCTTGTTATATTCCTTGTCTTTCATTGGCTGGATTGGTTGGTGGACAGCTGCAATACATGGTGGAAGGCACTTGTCCTTATGTGATTTGTTGCTCATGTTCACATGGAAGACAATTTGGGCAAAAAAAGTCAGCCACCATCTGTTGACCAAAGAGAGAATCATGGTCAAGGACCCCAAGATAAAAATTATTGAAATACTGTGGATGGCGCTCTCAGACTTTGTCTCCAATATTAAATAATACAACATCAGCCAGATGGATGTCAGCGTGGCCAGCTGGGTACATGTAGGCCTATTGCCTGTGTCCTTGGATTGATTTAAGGGCAGTGGGGCTACCCTCCATCTGGTGGCTCAAGAAACCCCAGTAGGTGGAATTTGAGCTATCCCAGGAGTCAAGTAATCAACCAAGGATATGGCTATACTTATAGCCATTAGTTTAATCAGGGGTTTTCTAATAATAGATAAAACTCTTGGCTGAAACAGCCAGGAATGCATCAATAAATGTCCCCCTCTTGACCTTCTTCCTTTCATTATTAGTGGCAGCTTTTTCTTGCTCACTCAACTTGTCAAAAGCAATGGGCAATTTTTAATAGGAGATAAAAACAACATCATCTGATAAGCTTGTCAAGCATTGTCAAGAATAGACTTGATGACAGGATTTTATGGGGAATCCTCACTGCTATCCCATTGGTTTCCTTAAAAATTGGTCAACACCCTGATTGAAGCCACTTTCCTGTACATCCAGAGCTGTGCCATGCACTCAGAAACCCAAATACCATGGTGCACAAGTTGCTTCCAAACCTGGGTTAGGGGAAGCTTGGGGTCCTGCTGCAGGAGATCAAGTATGATTGGGTATGCCTTGTTGATCTGGGACTCTGGGGCTTTCTTTGTTTTCTTGGCAATCCCAATCAGGTTCCCCTTGTTCATTAGATTGTTGAACTCCCGCATGACTGTAGCTTGGGTAAATTGCAATTAGTCAGCAATTGGTCCCAGGACAGACCACGCAGGTTGGGTGCCACAATTTCTTGGAGAATTTGAGTAGTAATGATTTGGCGCTTGGTGTGTTGGGTCACAGGAGCTGTAGCCTAATTGGCTGTAGGGGGAGAAAGTTGGGTGTTGGCAGAAAGCTGTTCTGAATGAGGTTTGCCATTATGATTGGCTGGTTGGTTGGCAGCTTGTGTGGGGGTGAGAAAGGGGGCAGGGGCAGAGCTAGACACTAAGTGATTCTCAAACAAGTCAAAGCCATATGGGTTGGGGGTCAAGCACAGGTCAGCTTCCTTGTTACCCACATCAAAGACCTGGGTGCAAACAAGTGCATCCATGTTCTGAGCCTCACCTCCATGGAAGCTTCCTTGGATGATTCTGTGATGTTTTCTGGTGCTGTCAAAAAATGTTATTGTTGAAACTATTGTAAAAAACCAAGGATAAAATAACTAAAATTAGGAGTTTAAAATTATATGATTTATTTTTATTGCAAGTTCATATTAGGAAAGTTCTCAAAACCATTTTACACAAATCAGAAGCCATAAAAATAAATGAGATGCCTCTGTTTCTAAATTAGATAACTGTAGATTGGCTTTTAAACGGTTAATTTTCTATTTTAGGCTGCTCATACTACATATATTGTGTGACTGTGACAATCCACATGGAAGCGTTTTGCAGGCAAGGGTTGATTTGGCTTCAAATAAAGATGCAATGCTGAGAATAAATAGGGTGCTGTGGTTTTGATACAGGTATTGGCCTAGTAGGGAGCATTGGCTACTAGGGAAGGTAAGGCCTACCTAGTAGATAACAAGGGACTAATAGAGGCAAGTAACAAACAAGCCTAGCAGGGGCCATTGGCTGCTAGGGGCTGGTTGGTTGACCTCACCCATCAGGGAATGTTGGCTGCTAGGGGTAAGGAGGTTGATAGCCCAGCAGGGACTGTTGGCTGCTTGGGGTGGGGCGTGGATAACCCTGGCAGGTAACACAGGCTGCCAGGGAAGGAAGGAGCTAAGATAGCTCTACATGCCCTTGTGCGCTTACAGGAGGTCTATGAGCAAGCATCCTACCTAACAGACTGGTAGGGTGTCCTTGTCTATGTTTCTGTGGGAGCTTTGTGGAGGTCCCAAAATGATCATTGGAGGGCATATATATGCTCATAGGTGTCACCAGGGTAGTTGCTTGGGGAAGCAAGCTGCAGAACTTGGTGTGATCAGGCCTCTGAGAGGTAAAGTTGATTACTTTACAACTGAAAGCTCAGACTTAATCACCTGAGAGAGTAAAGACAACTACACAGACATGAGGATTGTCTGTGGTTGAATGGCCCAGGTGGAGGACACTTGTAAGGGGCCTAGCCAAGCTCCAGTAGCCCCATAGACTTATTGCCTGAGTCTGAGGTATTGATATTGCAGGCTGATCATAGGACCAAGGCATTTCAGGGTCTACAGTGAAGACTAGTAATAGGAACTGTATGATCACAGTGAAAACTAGTTGAGGGACTGGGAGATCATTGTGAGGATTGGAACCAAGATGGTTCATAGTGTGGACTGAGGATTGACTGGAATGGACTGATTTCTGACTGGAATGGACTGATTGTTGACTGGAAAGGGTTATTTACTAGACTGAAAAGTACTGTTGATGGACAAGAAAGGACCAGAAGATCATGGTGAAGGACTAGCTGAAGGACTAGGAAATCATGTTGCTGGACTAGCTGAGGAACTGAAAAATGGCTTAGAAGGACTAGCTGGAATCAATACAGGAGCTAGAATGTTGGCTTTGGTTTCTTAAGAGAGAAAATAATAAGGAAGAAGCAGTTAAATAATGATTTAATGCTGCCAAAGATATGATATAAAGATTGTGTTAATTATCATATAGATTAAGAAAAAAGAGGAAAATTGTTTACAGGGATTAAACTGTAATTTTTTAAGATCTTATTGAGTTGGAATGAACCCAGAAAAAGGCCAGAAACAGGACCAAGAAACTGTGAGAACAAGTGTTGGAATTTTGCCAAGAACAATTAGGAGAGGCAAAAGACAAGCAACAGGCAATTTCTAGGACATAAAATGCTGAAGAAAATGCGGGGAAACTTGAAGAAACATTGAAGAATCAAGGGTTCAAAAATCCTCTATATAAAACATAGGCAAAATTTCTTGAGTTTTGCCTGAGAAATGTGACAGGAATCACAGTGGAACCATTCAAAATGGGAGCAGTTGTTTATCCGGAGTGAGACAGTGGCAGGTGCAAACCATAGTCAAGAGCAATTCATTTGGGTGAACTGTTTGTCAAAACTGTTGAATATAAGTGTTTTATTGGCTGCAGGTCAAAGCATGTTTGATCAGTGTTTTGAAGGCTTTAACTGAAGAGTTAAAGTCTAAAAAATGAGGAGCAGAAGCAGAAAATTCAGGGCTTTCATTGGTTGAAGTAATTTTTAAAGTTTAATATATTGTAGAGAGAAAAAAACTGGATAGTTTAAGCTTTGAAAATAAGAGTTCTGAGAGAAAATGGACTGAAACAAGGAGTTATAAAAGGGGAAGCTATCTGAAACTTTTCAGGGACTGACACAAGTGGATTTCAAGGGCCACAAGGACTACACAGAAGACCTAAGAATAAAATAAAGATGCAGAGGCCCAAGACTCAAGTGCAGGAGTTCAAGACCAAGGAGAAGGAGTCCAATTCCATGTACAAGGAGTCCAAGATATTGTTGGAGGACTCCAGGGTATTGGCAAATCCCTATTGTTTCCCAGACCCCCAGACATTATATCAGAAGGTTTCTAAGGGGATCTTCCTTCTGACTGTGAATAAAAGCCTATTTTGACCCTGCCTAAAGTTCAAAGTATTACAGATAACACTCATGAGTGAATTGCCCCATATCTTTTACCGTGGTCAAGGGGAAGAGGATACCTACAGTAGTTTTAAAAGTTATGGCAACAAGCAAAAATTCTTCAGATTTAAACAAAATGATTTCAGATTTAAACAAAATCTAAGTTGCGCAAGATTCAGGATTCAATTAATTTAAATATTTTTGGTTAATAAATGAACTGTCAAACCAAAAACAAAATTTCACTAGCCCATCATATGAAATTATATCAAACATCAAGCAGTGTAGTTCAAACCACAAACAAAATGAACTGACACAACAACTGAAATGGATGGATGCTATTCCAGAGTATATTATAATCCAAGCAGGATTTATATGAGGCACCAACAGAAGGACTAAAGTGAAACAAAATTGGAGAAATCTAGAAGCAAGATTACAAAAGCACAAAACAAAATGAACTCACACAATATGTGTAGTATGAGCATCCTAAAATAGAAATCTAACAGTTTAACAGCCAATCAACAGCTATCCAATTTAGGACCAGAGGCATTTTATCCATTTTCATGGCTCCAGATTTGCATGAAAAGGTTTTGAGAGCCTTCTAAATATGGACTCAAGATTACAATAAAAACAATTCATTAAATTTTAAAATTTCTACTTTTAGTGATTTTATCCTAAACTTTTTACAATGGTTTTCAATAACAACATCATCAACGGCGCCAGCAGCAAAGCCAGCAGCAGCCAAGTCAGCTTCAATGGAGGCAAGGCTCAGAACGTAGAGGCACCTGTTTACATCAAGCCTTTGAGGCAGGTAACAAGGAAGCTGACTTGTACCTTACCACTGACCCCTATGGCTTTGACTTTTTTGAGAGTCACTTAGCGTCTAGCTCTGCCCCTGCTCCCACACCCACCCCTGCACAAGCTGCCCGTCAACTAACCAATCAGGATGATAACCCTGATTTGAAACATCTTTCTGCCACCAGCCAACCTGCTCCCCCCTCAGCCAATCAGGCTTCAGCTCCTGCCGCCCAGCGCCCCAAGCAACAAATCATTACCGCCAAAATTCTTTAGGAAATTGTGGCACTCAACCTGCAGGGTCTGTCCTGGGATCAGATTGCTGCCCAGTTACAATTTACCTGAGCCACCATAATGCGGGAGTTCAACAACCCAATGAATAAGGGGAATCTGATTGGGACAGCCAAGAAGCCAAAGAAGGCCACAGAGTCCCAGATAACCAAAGCCTACCCAATAATGCTTGACTTCCTTCAGCGGGACCCCAAGCTTCCCTTGACCCAGGTCCAGAAGCAGCTTGCGCACCATAACATATGGGTCTCTGAGCGCATGGTGCAGCTCTGGATGTATGGGAAGGTGGCTTTCATATGGGTTCTTACCAATTTTGCCGGCAACCAATGGGATGGCGCTGAGGATTCCCTTTATGATACTGCCATTGAATCCACCCTGGTCCAATGCCTGACTAGTCTGTCAGATGATGTCATGTTCATCTCTTACTATAAGCTATCCATAGCTTTTGATGATTTTGGCACCCAAGGAAAAGCCGCCACAAAGAATAGACAGAAGAAGGTCAAGAAGGGGACTTTCATTGGTGCATTTCTGGTTGTTTCAGCCAAGGGTTATGTCTACTATTGGACAAACCCTAATTTCATTGATGAGTACTCATACAGCCACATCCTTAGTGAATTGCTCGACTCCTGGGATGGCTTGAATTCCAAATACCAGGTTTTCTTGAGCCACCAGATGGAGGGAAGCTCCACCGCCCTCAAGGCCATCCAGGGACGCAGGCACCAGGCCTCATTCTACCCCGCCGGCCATGCCGACGTCCATCTGGCTGATGTTGTCTTCTTCAACATTGGAGATACACTACAGAAGCGCCACCCTCAGGCTTTCAACAACCTCTATCTTGGGGTCCTTGATCACAATTTTCTCTTTGGTCACCAAATGATGGCTGACTTGTTTGCGCAAATGGTTTTCCATGTGAAAATGGGCAGCCAATCACGTAAGGATAAGCGCCTTCCACCTCAGGCAACTGCCACCTACCAGCCCATCCAGCCAATGACTGATGAGGAGTACAATGAGCGGTATATAGCAGCTATCACGTGCAATCCTCCTGCCTCCACCCCCACCACCAACACCCCTGCCTGCAAACCCAAACCATCCAATCCCATACTCCCCAGGCCAGCACTGCCTCTATGTCCTCCTTCCTGCGCCATTCTGCCTACTAGGCATCACTCTTCCTTGCCCTAATAAACCCCTGTCACCAAACATTTTCTATTTATATTATATTTTTTTGAATTTCAATTGTTCATGTTCTCTTTGTTTATAGTTGGTTTTATTCTTTATGTTCAGCTTATTTCTATAAAATCATATGTTTACTAAGGTGTGTATCTAGATCCTGAACACAGTTATTTTTAGCACCCAACCATAGCCCCTTGTGAAAACATTAACAACAATTTGGTGATCAGCTAAATTTGAATTAGAAAATTATAGGTTAACTTTTTTTAGATAAAGTTGTTACTGATCCAAATTCAAAACCTTAATGATAAACTTTAAGCCAATCAGGAGCCAAGTGATAAAATGACTGTTGTGACATAAAGGGTCATTCAATAATTCTTTGATGCATGTGCGCTAATTAATATGATTGGCTGGATGTTTTGCCATTGTACGCCATTGCCGCTGTGGCAAGTTGTTGATGGGCTAGTGCCCAATCAGCTGCTGGGTTAGCACTAGTCCATCAACAACTTGCCATAGTGGCAATGGCGTACAATGGCAAAACATCCAGCTAATCATATTAATTAGCACACATGCATCAAAGAATTATTGAATGACCCTTTATGTCACAACAATCACTTTATCACTTGGCTTCTGATTGGCTTAAAGTTTATCATTAAGGTTTTGAATTTGGATCAGTGACAACTTTATCTAAAAAAAGTTAACCTATAATTTTCTTATTCAAATTTAGCTTATCACCAAATTGTTGTTAATGTTTTTACAAGGGGCTATATCAAGCACTAAAAATAATATGGTAATCAAGGAAACAATGCCAACACAAAGCAAACAACGCATATTGAGATGAGCGTAAAACATATACACAATGGGTATAAGGATGGGATAAGAGATAAACAGGAAAACAAAAAGGAATAAACAAAGAGGCAACAGTATCAAAATAATACAGGATTTATTGGGGCAAAAGCTATAAAAACATATGGAAAGGTTAGTAAAAAAATAAAATGAGAGAACTCAAAAAGCTGCTAAAAGATCTCAACTTGGTGATTGCCAAAATTAAAGAGATTGACCGCAAGGTCAAAGCAAGAGTTAAGTCTGCCATCCTTGAAGGGGACAAAATTGAAAAGGTGTCCGCCAAAGCACTCATGGTCAAGATTCCAGACACCCCCAGAACAACAATTGAGCCACCTTTAAATGTCCAGAAGCACATTGTGGAAGGCCTTCAATTCAAGTCCTTTGCCCTCTCTGCGCTGTCTGTCTGGACAGATGACCCAGAAATGTATGCCCACCTAAGACCTGCAAAACGTACCCAAACAGATGACACTGAGCAGCCAGCACAACTGGTTACACCAATAATAGCAAAGCCTGCCAAGGCTGCAGGCAAGGAGGAGACTGCAGAAGGTAACCTAAAATAATAATTAATAAAAATTTCCAAATACTTACCTTTTTTAGAAGAAGTCAATGGTGAACTCCGCCGGGTCCTGGTCTCTTTTGTCCCTGCCACATTCTATGCCAAAAACGCCACTCATGTGGCCAAGCAGCTTTTCCTGTCCCCCCCCCGTCTTGCAGGAGCTTGAAGACTGTATTCACAGGTCCTTTCCTATGTCCAAGGAGGCATTGGCTGGGCTGAAGCATGGAGAGGGGGCATCTGAGTGGGCAGTTACTGCCTACAAGGATGCCCAACTGGTCCGCCTGGACCCAGTATCACTCAGTGGAGTTTACTGTGTAAACATTGAGCTTGTTTGGGACGTCCTGGTGACTCTCCCATTCAAGAATGTACCAGAGATGGTCCAGGCTCATGCAGCTGCTTGCTTCTGCTTCCCGGTGGAGCACACCCTGTCTTACTTGCTGGAGAACTTTGGGCGTGCGGTAGAAAAACTGGCTGTTGAAGATGCAACAGCTGTGAAGAAGACTAAAAACCTCCTGGCGGACTTCAGGCTGGCCTGGAGTGCCAACAAGACGGGGGTCCCAGAAGCTATGGATCTTACCTTTGGCAAAACTAAACATGAGAAAAAAATAAGCACAGTATACAACAAACTGTGCAAGTTTACAGAAGCCTTTGCTGGGCAAAGGCTTCACCTCATTGTTTACCTGGGGTTCCTGTTTTACTTTGGGATGGGCGCGTCAGTTGAGGACCTGGACAGGGTCCTTCTGGGGATCAACAAGGCCAGGCTCTCCCTGGATGGGAAGAAGGTCCCCCCGGGTACAACTTGGTGGATCACATCATCCAGGACGCCTTGGTCCTGGCTGGCATCTTTGGGTTTGCAGCCCCACCAGAAAGCTGCTACTACATTCCCACCTAACAATACTCCCTTTTATCAGCCGCTGTGAATATTTTAACCAGGGTGTATCCACTGTCCACGGTGTGGTGGTGGAGGTTATGCGCCACCTCCATTGTGGGTTGGGTACATACTGCCAAACTCACTATAGGTGATCTTAATAAATTCTCTCTTCCAAATAATTCCATTGCAATTTATAATATTTTTATTATAATAAATTTTTCTAATTCTTATTTTAGCAAACAAGATCTGCAGAATATATCCCAGAGAAGGTCTTAATAAAAGCATAATAATTTATTTCAATAAAATCTACTTCTGATTTGGACACATTACATTAACTTTTTTTTTGATTATTATATTTATTTTCCAAATGTGATATTAATGTGTTTGTGTAATCCAGTATCAAGCGTTTGGGATACCCTTAGATGGCATAATAAAATAATATACAATAAAATAAATAAATTACTTACATCTATTGATGGATCTTCTGAATGTGATTGCGGGCGTAGAAACATCTAAATATAAAATGATAATTAATAAATGTTGAATAATAAATTAGAGAATATAAAAAAATTGGACACACTAAGCCTTTAATTGATTGGCTGTTTGGCTAGGCACGCGGGGATGAACAAATCAGCATGGCCATAGAATTTGGCCACGGTCTCAGCTGGGAGGGTATGGATCCTGGCCTGCAGCAAATCAAACAAGTCCTCAGTCCCAGTTGGGGTTCCTTGCTTGACAACTCGCTTGAGCCACCCAAAGACTTCATCAATAGGATTTAGGAAGGGCAAATAGGCAGGGAGGAAGAGAAGGTGCATATTTGCAGTGGCCAATTGCTGGGGGCCCACTGCAATGCTCGTGTCAATCATTGGGAATTCCTTGAGAATGTCAGCCACCTTGTGGAGACCAACGTTGTCCAACACAATCACATTGGTGAAGCCCAGGCTTGTGCGCCTCAGGTGCTCCTGGACCAATTGGAGAAATGATAGGAAGGTCTGGCTGTTGTGGGAGCCTAGTATCATTTGGTATAGCTCAACCTCCTTTGGACCAAGGAAAGCCATCATTGAATAGGCTGTGGCGCAGACTGCAGCACGCCGAGCCATCCCGTCATTGGAGCCTCTGGGGACATACCCATACTCATTGCGCATTGACAAGGCAAATGCTGATTTGTCAATATAGTAAAATTTGACCGTCCCCTTGGCTTTGAGGGCACTATATGCCTCTGCGTAGTTTTTCCAGGTCTCAATATTGGCTGGGCTGTTCCAATTGTATGGGGATACCCCAAGTTTTTTCCAGGAAAATTGCATTCCCTTGACCAGATGGTAGTAAAAGGAAATCAAGGCCTTGATCCCAAAAGCGGACTTGACCATAGCCTGTATATTTGCCAGTTCAAGATGGCAGTCCCAGGTGATCCACTGGCAGATTGCCCATTTGTGCTCCTTGGTGAGCATAGTGGAAACACGCAAGGATTTCTCCGCGGCAAGGACTCAGCCAGTATCAATGAACTTGTTGAAGGTCTTTCTGGCGTATTTGGGATCCACCCCAACAAGGGCTACAGCTGCCTTGTATTCACCCAATTCCTGCATTAGCTTAAGCAGGATGATGTGTTTGATGTCAGGGATGCGCTTCTGGTCGGGCTTTGTGGGTTCAGACAAGCCAGGATCCTGATTGATGACAGGCTTGCAAGGCATGGGCACCTTGTAGAAGGCTGCAACTTTCTTTAGCACCAGTTTTCCCTCATTGGTTTGGTAGAACTCAGGCTCCTTGTCCTCTTCCTGATTGCCATCACTGACATAGGGCTTGTAGCTAGTATCAAGTACAGGCTTCACCTTCTCCAGCATGGCTGATAGGACAACTCTTGCCAGTACACAACTTCAAACACATATGAAGTAAGTTATACCTCCTTGTTTCTAACTTTCTTTGTAGTGGTAACCTTGGTGGGCTTCCAGATCAGCTTGGGGACCCAAAGGTTGATGCTCTGCACCCTAGCAGCTTGTACTCCTTGAACCAACTGTTTCAGTGCAGCGTCACTATTGAGCTCTCCTCTCCTATCTCCTTCTTGAGTAGGCACTTGGGTTGCACTAACTCTATTCTTTGACCCGCGGGGGCGACCGCAACTGCAGCGCACAACGGGTGCAATGGTAGTATGTTGTTGTGTTCCTTCCATTTTTAGAATTTAATAAAATATTAAATAAAACTTAATTAAGTTACTCTCTAATTTTAATTTTTGTTTTTATCTGTTTATGGATATTCAATTATTATTTTTTCCCACCCAATATCCCAATTATAGATTTTTTATTTCTTAATTAGTTGTTTTTGGTTTTACAACGCCCATTTTAGAATACCTGAAATAATTTCCACCCTTTTTCTCAGATTTTACTGCCAAATTCAAACACCCAACACAATATTTTTAAAATTTATGTTTCAGATCTTGTGTCTTATTTTAGATACCTTGGTATCATCCTTGATTACAATCCATTGCACACAACATTTGAGTGATTTTGTTTACATTGTGAGTTGCTATTGTGTTTTGTTTTTGGATTGAGTTTTGACACACCTTGCTTGGGTGTATTTTGTCACCAATTCACATAGTAAACATATGTACCCCAAAAGTCAACTCACACCATTTTGTTTGTGAATCAATGTATTTTGGATTATATTTTGAATGGTTTTGCTTTGTGTGTGAGCTTTTTGTTGCTGTGCTGACCCATTTTGCCCATTAATGCCAATAAACCCTGTTAACAGAGTATATATTTTAACCTGAGACTTGGATTTTGTTTAAATCTTAAATCATTTTGTTTAAATCTGAATAATTTTTGCTTATTGCCATAGATTTTAAAACTATTATATTGTCAGAATTGTAAAAGGTTTGCCACTAATAAACCCTCCCAAGAAAAGTGGGAGAGATTGACTAGACACCTTGAAATGACAGATAGGGGACAGGAGTTCATTGGGAATGAGTTTACTAAGTTGCTGAAAGACTGGTACAGACCTACAGAAGGTTTAGCACCAGCTGAAGTACAAGTACATGGTGGGGATGCCCGCCTAGTGATAGGAAAAGTATTGAAAGAGTTTACATTAATGCAGGCTCATTATAAACTTCTGGCTAGCCAACACCCTCTACTAGTAAATGTCAACTCTTCCAAGCCGGTCCCTGGCTATGACCCAGGAAACTCTTTAGGGACTGGTGACCAGGAACCCTACAGGAATCCTTATATAGTTACATGTATCAATTTGCTGATAGAGAGTACCCCAATATTGATATTCCCTTTGTTACTAATAGATCATTATTGAATACCTTGTTTTATCTTCTTTGTTTGGGGTTTTTAAACTTTATTACACCTTTTGTGACCCAATACAAGAATTTTGGACAGATTCTTTAAAGTTATGTTACAGACTGTTCCTATCTTTTTGTACCTTTTGAATCTTAACCTGAATGCTTTGCACACTTTAGTTTAGAACCTTGTGCCATTATAGGCAAGACCTTACAGCTAATAAGGGAGTGACTGTGAGAGGTGATTCACTTGGAATAGTCATATTTAGCTTGTTCTAATATTATCCTATCATTTCACCAGGAGTTCTCAAGTACAGTGCACTTGGACTGAATCTTGTGCCACAGTTGATCCTGGCTTGCAGGATGAATAGGGCAGTGGGGAGATGTTTGGTCCAGGCAGTGTTTGGGTGCTCCTGTGATAATTTGGCAATGATTTGGACCAGAAAATAATTTAGGCACTCTACACACCTGTTGGCTTGGGTTGGTATGTGTAAAGCTACTCCCCTTTTGGCACACACAATCAACAAGAGATTTTTTCTGGCTTATCCTTCCCAGACTCCTCCTACCTGGTTGCAGTTTCTTGTTTCAACACTTAAAGAATCTTTAATTAATTTGTATTGTCTCCTGATATGGTACTGTGCTCACTGCAATCAACTGGTGATTGCCAAATAGAATATGCCAACTTGGATGTCTCTCCCTGCCCTGGATCCTTAGTTTCAAATTACTCTGTTCATTCTGCTAGTTCTAGCCAATTATAATTGGTTGAGAGAATTAATCTCAACTGCTCCAGTCCCCCTGATCCTGAAGTAAAAGATTTCTGCTCTAACTAACCAGTAGGCTTCTCTGCTCCTGGTGGTTCCAAGACTAGCAACCCCATTCTATAAATTTCAAGAAAGTCCCCAATGGATTCTTGTTTGTCTATTTTGCAATAAACTTTAAGTCTTTTCCTAAATCCCTTTTTACTTTGAGGGGTTCTTTTTGTCCTAGACTTCAAAGTTGTTAGTGAAAATTATTGGTTTCATTACCTGTTGCTTCCTCATTTTGTCCCCAGGCTTCCCATTGCTTTACCTAGGCCTTTATGTTAGCATAATTGTGACTTCTTACCTATTTTGCTTTTGAAACCGGGTTCAAACTTGGAATTAGTTAGTTTTAAATATGTGATTACCTATTTTAAGTTTAATTTTCTTGTTTCTAGTGCAAAATCTGACTTTGAAGTTCAAGTTAAAGGCTTAGAAGATCTTTTAATGGTCTCTCTACCCCTTTGTGTTACAAATTATTTCCAGGGTGATTTTTTAATCCTAGTAGCCTCTCAAAGCTTCATTCTGATTCAAAAAATCCACTCAACTTCCCAAAAGTCCTCCAAATTTTTGGGGAATCCAAAAATGCTATTCTCTCTGCTTAAGTTTGTAGTTTTTCAGTCCTTCCTGTGCTATTTTTACTGTGCACTGTATCACCTGAGGTTTGAAATTGTCTGGTCACTTTAACTATGTCTGTCAGGGAAGATCTTTCTTGCCTCCTCTATGTATTTGATAATCTGCTCAGCCATGCTCACAAGGACCTGGATTCTGGTACCCTACTCCTCTAAAACCTGGCTCCTGACAAAGAAGACTTTGCCATGACCCAAGAGACACTCCACCATTCTCTTGTGTTAGTAAATAACACCTTGCTTCCTGGCCTGTAGTTGAAGTACTGCTTGTGGGACTTTCCCTGTTGCCGCCTCAGCCTGTCCCCTCTTGTATGCCTTAGCTACTTTCAGGGATGCTTCTTAAGGAAATCATTACATATCTCCCCCAACCTCTCATATCTTATCCTTATAGACCCCTGTTAGAGAAGCTAATCCGGTACTCCACTAGATGGCTTTCTGGTGGATTCCCCCAGTTTGGGAGCCAAACTTAGTTAATTTAGTTCCCTCCCTCACAGTTTGAATGACAACAATGCATTCAAGGGCATTTTTTACATAGTAAACCTTCATGATATTACCCAAAAGTTCATACCTTCCATAGCTGATAAGCCAGTTGGGACTACCAAAACGTGCCACAATCTTCTTACCAATAAATCAAGTGATGATGATGGTGTGGTTAGTGGTTGCCCACACCACAGGCCAGCATATGAAGTATCTAATGGCTGTAAAAATGTACTTGCTTCACAACTTGTCTTTGGGTAGGGGACCTACAATGTCAAGGGACCACTGTTCAAAGGGTTACATGGCCTTGATAGGTAAGACTGTGTTGCAATCAAGTTTCCAGACTTGCCTGCCAATGTATCTTACAATACACAGGGGACACTCAATGAGTCGCCCCTTGATGTATCTAACGGTATGAACCAATATGATGGCAAGGTCAAATTGCAGGCACTTTCTCCTAATTAGGAGAACTACCAATTCAACCTGCTGATCCTTAATGAGTTATTCCTCAGCTTCAACCCTTAAATGGAACATGCCACCCCCTTGTGGCCTGGTGGCTTTCCCCATATAGTATATCAATCACAGTATTCCATAATAAACAATACATTATCCTTATCATTCCTGTCCTTTCTATTGGACTGTTGTCTTCCCCAATTCAAATACTGAATCTTCATTGGTTCAGTTGCAACAACTGACTTGGGTGGGGCAGGTTTAGATGTGTTATTTTCATATAGCACACAAGTCTCAAGGAGATTCAGAATATCTTGATGCATGTGGGGCCACTAAACCTTTTGTTTCATAATCTTTTAGAGGTTACGCCCTCTGATATAACCTAAGGTACAGTGGTAATGCAAGATGGTGTCTCCTTGTTATGTGGTGGGAATTTAAGGCGTCTTTTTGCCTGTCTTTGTTTGACATCAGATGTTATCCGCATCTGCTGTGTACTGGCTTTTTTGTCATTCAGTTTTCAGATGGTTGATGAGTCAAGGCCTTCATACCAGATGGCCTCAGGGCACAGATAGAGCATGAACCAGTCCAAGTCTAACCTGCCATCCCCTGTTATGGACTCAATGTAAAACCTGGAGAGGACATTGGCTATGACAAGCTCTTTACCAGGCTTATAATTGATACAGAGTTGATAAGGGGACATGTGATCAATCAATCCTGCTTGATGCTGGGTCAAATATGACTGTGTGTTAAAGTATTGGAGTGAATTATGATATGTGAGAGCTTGGGGTGGGAAGGTGGCTCCTTTCAGGTAGCAACACCATTCTTTGACAATTAAGAATTGCAGCTAACTCCTTATTATGGATGAGGTTGTGTGTTTCAGTTTCTGGGAGTTTTCTAGATTTGTGGGCTACTGGAAGAAATACATCTTCCTTGGTTTCTACCCACATCACGTCCCCTATGGCCCAGTCTGAGGCATTGTTTTCAAGTTCATAATGATAATTTATATCAGGAAGCTGAAGGACTGGTGTTGTTGTGAGGCACTGTTTAAGCTTCTCAAAGGTTTGATCCTGCACTGGGGTCTGTTGGAAAGGCTACTTGGCTTTAAGTAGCTCTTTACAGGGAGCAATTAATTCCCCACAGTTAGGGATAGACTTGTGTACATTTGCCACACCTCTCAGGAACATGCAAAATTAGCCAACGTCTGTGGGGGCAGTTTTCATGAATGACATTTTAATCTTTGTATTGAAAACCTGGGAATTGAAACCTGGATCTCAGGGAAAGCCTTATGTTAACCAGAGTGTACAGGAAACGTCCCAACTGCCAGTTGGGTCAAACACTGGACCACCAGAGATAGATGACCCCAACCAAGAGGAACAGAAACCTGCCAACCTGCCAAGTGTTAATACTGGAGGTTCAAAATCAACATTGGAGACCCTGGAATCAAACCCCAAACCTCAAAACACTACTCAAGTCACACAAAGTGGACAGAAACCCAACAACTTGTTAAATTGCAAAACCAAGTTGACAAGTTACTCCAAGACCTGCCAGTCTCCTAAGGACAATTCCCCAAATGGTCACCAGATTGCTGCCAACCTTGCACCACCAAAGATCCAGACCTATGCAGAGGTTGTAGCTTGCCTTAAGGAGGTTAAAACAAAACCTACTGCTAACTCTGCTAATTACCACCAGCAGCTACCAGTCTTCCATCCAAAATGGGTAGAACAATTGAATTACTCAGGTGATGTGGTGAACAGTAGCAGCTGAACAAAGCATTGCCACTTCTGTTCACCAGAGCAGGCACAACCTGGATCTGCCGCCCTCAAAACTCTAAGCCAAGATCCATGCCCCACCAGTGCCTTGTCTGCCTACCTGAACCCTGCAAAAATCAAAGAAGCAAAAACCCATGGTATAAAATCCCTGGTGGTATGATGATGACCATATTATCATTTTTGATAATAAAGTTTTATGAACCTTTGGTTTGAACAAATCTTACCTTATCTAGTCTTAGTGATCTTTCATATTAACTCCAGCCAAGTAGACCATTAGGCACCAGCCCCCTCTGGAGACCAACCTGCCAACTCTTCCCAGGCACCATACTGTCCCCAGGAGCCCCCTTTGGACCTGTGCATTTTACTGAATACCTGCCCAACCCCGCCTACTCAGAGTACGGCTTGGAGACCATCCTCATTGCTGATCTCTTGGCAAGGACTAGAGGAACCAAATACATAGGACGCAAAGGAAAGTGGTACAAGAGGCCGCCAAGATTGTTCAGAGACAAGTACAATTATCTGCCTGCCTACTTTGTTCCCATGACTCTGCCCTTAACCCTGCAACCCAGCTGCCCAATGGAGACCCCCGCCGCAGCCAATACTACGTCCACCCAACTGTTTGAAGTACTCTACATTACTCTGACGGGAATGGTAGACACTATGGTGCCCAACTCAGGGCCCTGGTCTTTGCTTGGGCGATCTGTATCCTATATTATCAAGTTAGCACCCATCCTATGGTGGGCATTACCCTCTGGCCCAGCTGTATTCCATCCCAAGTCAACCAATGCCTCTACCTATACCTGGCTTCCTGACAGCAGTATACTGGTAATAACCTTGATTTTGGCTGATTCAGGCTTGATTCCTTGGGCAGAGATGATGTTCTCAAGAAACAAAAGCTCTGAAAGGAGAAATTTGCATTTGTAAGGCTTGGTCTTTAGCTGGTTTTTACAAAGGGTGTTGAGGACAGCACAAAGGTGCTGGAGATGTATGGTTTGATCTTGACTGTATACAATAATATTGTCTAATTAGACCATAAAATAATTCCTGACCAGATCCTCAAAGGCCTTTTTCATGAGCATTGCAAAGTTGTATGGTGTGTTAGTCATGCCAAAATTCATGGCACAGCACTCAAGCAACCCATAGCCTGTTTGAAATGCTGTTTTTGCCTTGTCATCAGGAATAATGCTGACCTGGTTGTACCCCATGGTGAGATCAATCTTTCATAAGACTTTGCACCCACAAGTGTATCAAACAGTTTATCAATTATCAGTAGGGGGTACTTATTTCTTATAGTGAATTTGTTTAGGGTGCAGTAATCTGTGACTAAGTATAGTGAACCATCCTTTTTGGCCACAAAGAATACTGTGGCTCTGTAGGGGAAAAGAGAGGGGTGGATAAAGCTCTTGTCTATAGTATATACCAGGTGCTGATGTAGAGTTTTGTCTTTCTTGGCGTTAGACAGTATAATACAGAGGCCTTTGGTAAGGACCCTTTTAAATGAACAGTATTCTGGATCTCTTGGGATGTAGTTAACTGTTCTAGTGCTTTGCTAAATATATCCATAAAATTGACAAGAAGTTCCTGCAACGCTGGTGGTGATGTATCACTTAGAGGGGAAGGAAAATTTACAAGAAGAAAAGACAGAGAATAAGTATATTATGTTAACTTTATTGGGAATCAGTAGTTGTTATACTGAAAAGAGAAGCCAATGATTCAAAGGAGTATGGCATTGAAGAAGGATTTGAGTAGTGTGAGTGAAGAATAACTAATTGAGTAATTGCTGCCTGGAATTTGCTATACTCCTAATTTAAAGATATTGCCTGTATTTTAATACTGGCAGAAGAATGCCCAATGTTGTTAGATAGGTCATGAAGTGCTCACAGAGCGCCCCATGTGTGCTGTAAGACATGTTGGAAGGAAAGATGCCAAGCTTGGTTGCAACACTTTTTTCTAAAAGCTTTAATAAAATGGTTATACTTTTAAATTAACAACACCATTCTTTATAGTTTGATCATTAAATTACTCCCAAATTCAAGCTTCTTTATGTCAATTCACCCTTGGATGCCGCCTAAGTCTAAACCCAAAGCTGTGTCCAAGGCCTCTGCAGACAATATTAATCCTCTCAAGACAAAAAAGTCAAAAGCTACTGTGTTGGTTTTGTCAATGGGACAAGGAAAGCATAACTACAAATGTATTCAACTGTTGTGCCCTTCCCCAAAGGGCAGGCTCTTTAAAGGATCTATTTAAGTTTTGAGCTTAAATTAATTTGAAAAATTATTAGAATCCTAATAAAAGATCAATTGCCTTGATTTTTTTGTCTTTGGGTTAAATTTTTCTTTTGTTTTTGCGTGCGCGCAATTCCTTAACTTTTTTATATACATCCTATTTTAAAATAAGTGAGTCTTTTTTACACTTGCTGGTTCAACCACCACTTTTCTCTGCCACTGCATTTGAAGATCTTTAGGCTTTGCTGTTTGAGCTTCTGTTCCTTACCTTCACTATATTTTTTCCTAGGACTATCAGACTGCCTTCCTGCAAACTCCCTGTTTTACCTTTTGGTGATCTTCCCCACAGGCTGCACATTTTGCCATAAATATAGGCATTTATAAGAGTAAGCTGATAAGCTGAAATTCTAAGTGGTTTTCCCTTATCAATTTTTATCTTTACCTCAATCTTCTCAATTGACTTTTAAATCTTTTACAATCTTACTTTTGAAATTTACACATTTTCTTTCATAATCACCAGTAGTCTTTAATCTTTGTTGAAACAATCTTATCAAATTTCTTCTTCAGATTTACAAGTTTTTTTACTTGGTAGTTAAAATTGTTGAAATGGAAGTAGCCCAACAACAAGTGATTGGCTTGCTGCCATCATTTTTTAAATGAAGGATAACATTTCATCCTTTGTGTTAAGATACTCTCATGGGGAATATCCAGACGTCAACATACCATTAGTTACAAATAAGTCCTTATCCAACACCCTATTTTACATATTTTGCTTAGGATTGGTCAATATAGCAACCCCTTTTCTGTCAAACCATAAGGTTTTAGAGGGTCTCTTAAAAAACTCTTACAGAATGCTCCCAATTTTCTATATTTAACAAACCTAAATCCAAACCCCTTACATGGCTTAGTTTATGATCTTGCACCATGTTGGACAAGACCTTGCTGCCGTAACTGTGCTGTTTTAGCAGAGTTACACGGGGGGAAATATTTAGAAGATAGATAATAATCTTTATTGTGAGATAGTGATTATATAGTTCATGTGAATCAAGGATAACATGAACAAGATTGGTGATCACATGGCTGGATGGAAGAAGGGGATGGCTTGATCCTGATAATGAGTCAGGCGCCAAATTGAGGTATCCACCGTAGAGGATCATCATCTGTTCATGTTGTTGGATTTGGAAATTTGAGTTGACTTCCTAGTCTGACTTTGGGTGACCAGATAATTGGATTACAGGTCACAAACCTGCTTGGTTGGAACCTTGCTGGCAGGTTGAGCCTGCGGTTTTGACCCCCCCCCAACTGAAGGTTGGCCTCCTCTGGGGGCAGGTTGTCAGGGAGGTTGTCAGGAGCCCAGGCACTGTATTGAACTAGTTGTTGTTTGGTGGCGGGCAGGGAAGTTTCTTGTTGCTTCTGTCTTGCTTTGCAGGGTTGTAGGCAATCATGGTGTAGGGTCTTGTCTTGATTACATTTTCCAAGCCCTTGCACAAGGTAAGTGTTATTGTTATTTACCTTCAGAATGATTGCTGGCCCTACTTTCTCAGGTTGTAACTTGCTCTTGTCAACGTTCATGACCCATACTTTGTCCCCAACTTCATGTCTACTGCAAATGGGGGCAAATGTTTTTTGTAGGCATTCATTCTCTTTGGCTGTTTGCTTGCTGTTAGCCTCTACTACTTGAGGGTTCAAGCGCGGGGGGACTTCACTTGGAATTTCCAGTTTAGGTCCTGTCAATGCTTGAATGATATTTGGCTGTGTTCTGTATACCAGTTCAAACGGGATTTTTCCAGTGGATCTGTTCACTTGGGTTTGGCACACAAGTAATGCATTTGTTAGCTGCTTATACCAGTCTTCAGGTCTCCCGGAGGTGAGTTTGGCTAGGGCTTGCACGAGGCTACCATTAAGCCGCTCTACGCGTCCATTGGCCTGCGGGTGGTATGGTGCATTTGAACCCATTCTTGGTGAGGTATACATTGGTGTCTTCAGAGGTCAACTCTTTGCCTCCATTGGTTATAAGGAGTTCTGGCTTTCCAAACTTGCTGATTATTTCTTTGCCAATAAATTGTTGAACATCATTGCCGGTGTGTGCCTTCACTGCTTGGGCTACTAGTCATCTTGTCGCAAAGTCAATGGCAATGATGATGTATTTTTTGTCATTGTGCTTTCCTGGCATGGGGCCAACAATGTTGAGAGCCCATACTTTGAAGGGTAGTTGGGTTTAAATGGGGAGTACAGACTTAGGCAGGGTTTTGCTTTTAGCAAACTTTTTGCAAACCTCGCACTGCTCTAACACTTCCTGGACATTGCGATATAAGTTTGGCCACCAGGCTTTATGCTTTAGGAACTCATATAGATTTTGGCTCTTGGTATGTCCAAGATCTCTGTGGTAGCAAAGGATAGTGTCAACTTGCTGATGTGTGGGGATGTAGGGAATGGTTGTACCATCCGTCATCTTTCTGTGAAGGGTCCCATATATGTCAGCAAAGAGGTGTTCATTCTTGATGACTGTTTCTTTGATGATGTTGGTTGTGCCCGCAGGGAATCCTTTGTATTTTGTATGTAGCACTAAGAGAGGCCAGTCTGGGTCAATCCCATTCTCTCCTCTTGAGGCACGGACATACAGCCGGGACAGGGCGTCCGCCATGGCAAGCTTGACCCCGGGCTTATACTGGATGAGCATGTTAAACCTTTCTAAGATTTCCATCCACTGCGCTTGGCAGCGCAACAGATTTGCTTGAGTATTTAAATAGATGAGTGACTTGTGATTGGTTAGTGATGTGAATTCTTCCTGTTGTTCTAGGTAACAGCGCCATTTGACTAGGCAGTGTACAATGACCAACAGTTCCTTGTTGTGGATAGGGTATTGATACTTGCCATCCGTTAGTTTTTGTAATTTGTAGGCTACAGGCAGGAAGTCACTGTCACTATTCTTAATTTGTAGTACTCTCCCAATGGATGCATCTGAGGCGTTGGTTTCCATCTGGTATTCCCCGTCTCATTTGGGATATTGTAGGATGGGAGCTGTTGTGAGCTTCTCTTTGAGGCGTCTAAAGCAGAGGTCACGTTGGGGGTCCACACAAACTTAGACTTGGCGCCTGTTATGGCAGACAAGGGGGCAGTCAAGACGCCATACTCAGGTATGAAGCGTCGTACATAGGCCACCATTCCCAAGAAGGTGCAGAGTTCTAACCTATCCTTGGGGGGTGGCATCTTGCAGATGGCCTGTATCTTTTGACTATTGGGTTTGATGCTGTTGTTTGAGACTATGTCTCCCAAGAAGGGTAGTTGCTCCCAGAAGAACTGGCATTTGGAGGGCTTGGTCAACAGTTTGTGTTGTGCAAAGGTCACAAAGTCTTCCTCCAGGTCTTTGTGGTGTTGTTGCACCAAGGGGCTGTAGACAATAATATTGTCCAAGTACACTAGGGCATACTTGCTTATGTGGGGCGCAAACACTTTGTTCATGAAGGTTACAAAGGTGAACAGGGCATTGGTCATGCCAAAGTTGAGTACCATGCATTTGTAGGAACCATATTCAGTGCAGAAAGCTGTTTTGGGAATGTCTTCCTCTTTGATACAAATCTGATTGTAGCCTTCAGTTAGATCAATCTTGGAGAAGACAGTGGCTCCTCCCAAGGCATCAAAGAGGCTGTCAATCAGTGACAGTGGGTAAAAATTCTTAATGATGACTTTGTTTAAGGCGCAGTAGTCTGTGACCAGGCGTAAGGTACCGTCCTTTTTAGCCACAAAGAATATGGCAGCCCCAAAGGGAGACTGTGAGGGGTGGATAAGTCCTTTTTCCAATGCCTCCTTGAGATAGGCGCGTAGGGTGTTATCCTTGTTTGGGGTCAGCCTGTAGATGGGGTGTGCCTTGGGTACAGCCCCCTTGAGCTGGATGTAGTGTTAGATATGCTTCTCAGGGGGCAACCCAGGTAACGCTTCTTTAAAGATTTCTGGGTGACGGGCCACAATGTTGTGGTCCTGAGGCTTGGAGGTATCCTGGTGGTCTTTGAAGTGTATGATCTCATAATGACAGGAGTCCCAGTCAATTACCTTCAGATTTTCCTTCTTGTCCAAGGTCTCTGTGATGCTTACAAAGACATGGTCACGTAGGAGTTGGTACACGGAGTCAGGGTAGATCTGGTGGTTGACGCCTTCACGCTTGATGGTCAACACAGAGGCCGCCCAGTCTACGTGAGGGTTGTTTTTTTGTAACCAGTCTAGTCCCAGTACAATGTCAAACTTAGGGAAGTCAATGACGGGACCTTGGATGGTGGAGTGGAGGTTCTCAAGTATGACAGAGAAGGGGGCAGTTTCTTTTGTCACAGCAATGTGATGTTCATCAGCCAGGACCACGTTTTTAATCCGCAAAGGATTAGTGGCCAGCTTGAACTTATCCACAAAGCTACTGTTGACTAAGGTTTGATCTGCGCCCAAGTCCAGGAGTGCTGAGCCTGTGTAACTGCAAAAGTGGAAAGGATAGTACATCAATTTATTGGGATGTCTGGCAATGGTGTATAGTACCAGGTCCTCCAAGGGCACTTGGATCATTGGGCATTGGTCTACGTCCTTGGGTTGGTATTCATTGTTGGGCAAGTCAGGAGTTGTGTGGGGAGAGCTTGGCTCACTTAGTACTCTCCCCGTGATTTCCCTCATCTTGGTTGCCTTGTGTGGTGGTGACACAGGAATGGGTGCAATTTGACTGACCATTGTTTCCATTTCCATGCCCATTTTAACCTGTGGGTTTGTGTTTGGCGTTGTTCCCGTTGCCTTCAGGAGGTGGTCGAGCAGCGCACCTGCTTGTATGGGAATCCTTGGGCCTTTCTCATTTCCCAGTTTTTGCCTTGTGCAGAGCGTTGGATGTTTGTTCTGCTTTTTCCACTTCACAGTACAGGCTTTGCAGGTTGGTCACTTGATCCAGGTTCACATGTCTTGTCAAATGCAACTTGAGGGCGTTGTAGTACATGAGGTGTGTTGCTGGGGTATCAAAGGCCATGTTGGATGGGGCACAGAGACAGAGTTCCTTGTAGGCACAGGTGGGTTCTTTAACAGTGCCTGCCTGGGTCAGGTTCTTTACTTGGTGTATGATCATGAGCGCTGTATCTTTAAGCACAAACCTTGCCAGGAAATCTTGTTTAAAGGTATCCCAGTTTTTGTCAGTGTGCTCTTTGTGCCATTTGTTGCACCAAGTGCCAGCATCATGGGTCATGCAAATGGAAATCTCTGCAATCCAAAATTGCTGTGGGAATTCCATCTGAGCCAGTTTTCTCTGGGCAGACTGGATCCATGTGGCAGTGTTGTTGTTGTTAGCCCCAGCAAAGGGTTCCAAGGCGGCGCTTCATAGCCTTTGCGCTACATAGGCAGGCATGGTGGTTTCATCAGCTGGTTGTGGCATTGAGGAGGGAGCCTGAAAGAAACCTTGCGCAGACATGGTGTTGAAGGTGGGTAGCAGTATTACTGTGTTTGGTATAGGACAAACCCATTGGGTATCTCAGTACCAGGAGTATACGGAGTCCAGTTGGGCAGAAGGCCAGACATGATTCTGTCAAGAATTTGTTGGCTGCGGCGTGTGCGGGCAACAGGCGGAATTTTTCAAGATAAGGTAGGATGGAGAACCTACCTGTACTACCAATGTTGTAACTGTGCTGTTTTAGCAGAGTTACACTGGGAAAAAATATTTAGAAGATAGATAATAATCTTTATTGTGAGATAATGATTATATAGTTCATGTGAATCAAGGATAACAGGAACAAGATTAGCAATTGCACGGCTGGATGGAAGAAGGGGGTGGCTTGATCCTGATAATGAGTCAGGCGCTAAATTGAGGTATCCACCGTAAAGGATCATCATCTGTTCATGTTGTTGTATTTGGTAATTTGAGTTGACTTCCTAGTCTGGCTTTGGGTGACTGTATAATTGGATTGCAGGTCACAAACCTGCTTGGTTGGAACCTTGTTGGCGGGTTGAGCCTGCAGTTTTGACATTGCATCCGCTGTAATAACCATGCAAGATCTGATTAATCAGTGACAAGTATACCAAGATTGTCTTTTATTATAGAGAGGGGCTAAAAATCAAAGGGTTAAAAAGACAGGTAGGTTTGAAACCAGAGGTTTCAAGAAAGCAATTGGTTTTAAAGTGGGAGAGTTCAAGAAGCAATAGGGTTCAAACAGGCAAAGGATCAAAAAAACAGCTGTGAGTTCAAACACAGGGCTCAGACAAGCAGTTGGGTGTGATCATACAGCAGTCACCTCAGTGATTAGCCGTTTAAAGCTGCTGATATATATTAAAGCTGGTTGTTTGTATTATGGTCTTTATGCAAGCAGGTTTATTGGACTCTCTGGTCAGAAATTCTTGGGTAGCCCCATATCTGTATAAGAAAGGTGTTAGAATCCCCAAAGCTGATTAGGCCAAGATGATCAATGGGATTAAGGCAAGGTTGACCAAATTGATCTCAGAGACTGAGTGTCTTGCAAATTGATTGACCAACCAGGAAGATTAATTGCCAGGTACCCTAGAATATGGTCAATGAGGAATTAATCATAGGGCAGTAATAATCTTGACTGTGGCAATGATATGGTCAAGGTTAACCATAGGTAAACACCATATTGGAACTTGGTTAGTGTCAAGATTTTGCGTTCTTGAAGAAGAGTTGTTGTTTTTATTAAAGGTATTATGCATGTTGAGATTAGGATATCTGTATGGGGACAGATGTGCTTCCAATTAATGTGTGTAAGTGCAGCAACTGGCGGAGTTCCATCATTACTGGAGCCAAGTAAAGGAAGAGTCCTGTGGTCTTTGGAACGCGACACCAACTGAGGTGGTTTGGCAGGATTCTGGAAGTATCAATCTACAATCTTATTGTACTTGACACTACTACTATTTGGTTTAGTGGTAATATTTATGGTTATTAATTGTCTGCCTCTCAAGTGATCTTGGAAGGGCTTTTTATAGCGTAAAGATAGTGGCCAGACTAGTGTCTAGCTGTGGATAACTCTTACTAGCTAGCCTATCATCCCCAAGCTACTAGTTTCACCCCCAGAGTTGGATTTCAAACCTGAATAAGGGTTTGGAATGAGGTAATATCCTAGGCTACTAATTTCTCCTCTTCAGCCTGTATATCCCTTGACTTAGTTGAGGCCAACTAAGTTGACATCCATAGGGCAAGTTCCCATCTTGTGCTTGGTCTAATGCACAAAACTTGCATGGGCAGTTTTTTGTCGTGTTTCTCAGTGAAACAGGGTGTTTGTAATTTTCTGTCTTCTTTCTATAGGGCGGGTTTGTGTCTATTTTGAGATCCAGAATGCCTAGCATCTAATTATAGAAACTTCTGGATCAATCCATGACCTGAGACCCAGAATGTCTCAGGTGTCTTCTGGATTATAAACTATAACAGTCTTGATGTAGTTTCTCTGTATTCCAGAATAGAGATCTCGCTTCTGGCTGTGTCCCGTCTATTGTTAGTCTATAGCTTTAGTGATGAGGAAATGGATCAGTCAACTCTGATAGATCAGGATTTCCTCACAGTTAGTATTTGGAACCATAGATTAGGACTAAGAGCAAGGAGGCAGTTAATGCAGAGACTACTAAATGAGGAAAAATGTATCTATTTATCCAAGATTGATCAGCTGTTTCCCTGTAGGAACATCAAAAGCTTGGATTAGGGGTGAGAACATCCCGCAGGGTTCTGGACCAGAAGTCTGGTTATCTCAATCCAGGAAAGTGCCGTTTCACAGGAGGAACCAGGGGATTCCAGAATCTACTTGGGAGCATTGATATTGGTTAAGGATGGCAAGATCTTTTTGGGTGAGGATCTTGGTCAGATGATACTGGTAGGTCATAGACCACATGCCAGGAATTCAGGCAAGATTCTGGAACTGGAGGGGGTTCCAGCCAAATATACCCAGGATGGTATATAAACAAAAACAAGTTTGATATAAAAACATGTCTAGTTGGCAATTTTTGCTTCCCCTCATCTCATCCTTGAGTTTTTCTCATTTATGTTATGTTAGTCTCCAGTGAATCTAAGTTTGGTGTGTCAAGGGTGAGGAGTGCTGCACTGCGGAAGGAGATCCCTGGGAGTTCAACAGAGGACTATTGGGAGATCTGGAGATGGCCAAGACTTTCCTTGGAAGATCCTTGGTAGAGGTGAAAGTCAACTTTGAGGAACTTTATACCAAATGCTTTGCAAAGGAGGGTACGCCTGCCCAAGGAAACAGGAATTTGCCTGGGACTTGCCAAACCTGTTGTGGGAGGTTGACTTTATATTCCAAAGGATGGATGATGCAGCAAGCCAAGAAGCTGAAGATCTTAAGTTTAGAGGGGTCAATAGTGCTGAGATGCTTTCAAAATTGAGAGATGGAAGCAAGGAGTTGAACCAGGAGGGGGCAAGGTTAGAGTTGACCCCTACCAAGCTTTGTAACAAGAGCCATCCAATGAGAAGATTATTGGAGGAAACGGTACATGGCTAAATGATCTTGGATCCAAAGTATTAGTGGTCTCAGTATAAAATTCAAACAAGCAGTCAGCCATCTTTAAGCAGCTTTTTATCATAATAGAAAATCATTTCATCCACGCTTAAGCTATCAATTCTATTGATAGCAACCTTAAGGTTTAAAATTACAGTTCAAGATGTAAATATAAATTCAAAAGCTTTTTGAAAGGTCTTCTCTATCCAAGATAGGATGCATCCTTATATAGGCAAACACGTGGGTGCATATGGAAAGTTAGGCTGATGAGGTAATAACAGAGGGCTGCTCAATCTTGTAAAGATCACCATTCAACTGCCACCAGTACCAATCAATATTGGGGAAATGTATCCACATGAACAGGCAATCATGTATCAGCATGATTGCTGATAAGGTCCAACTGATCTCATAGGCCAAAGGAAAGTGATGTAAGCCAAGGAGTGGTTTCGAAAATAGAAAGAGTGGTTCAAGCTGGGCAAGTTTCAGCCAGAAGAAAGAGGGTTCAATAAGAGTTATAGTTTTCCAGATAAAAGCCTGGGGATCCAAGTATGGTATAGGTTTTAAGAGATGCAGCATAGCTCAGATAGGGGGTAGATTAGATCAGATTAGATCTGGTCATGTGGATCCAGCCATTATGGATCTGACCATTGGACATTTGAGCTTGAAATGACATCTAAATTTGAAGGTCATTTGAATCCAGAGGACACTATATCATACTATCAATGTAAGATGTTTGTAGCAAACCCTATTATATCTGAACCAAGTTTGGAAGCAAAGAGGGGGGAAGCATTCATTTTGAGAATTTACAAATGGCATCAGTATAATTAGCGGCATATATTTTGTGGAACTTCAAAGGGCCGTCCCTATTTAAGGATCATGACAGCTACCCCCAATGAGCAGTCTGCTAATAAAAAAGCTCTCTCAAGACACCATCAAACTCCCCTGGACCTGAGGAAACTGGCCAAACCTCTCCCTAACCTCTCTTTGTCTACCCCCTTACCCCCAAGAGAAGCCTTTTGAGTTAAACAGGCTCTCTAACCCTAAATTAGAGTCAGAGGCAGGAGAAGAGTAGCAGCCCAAGACTGATGATATTGTAGGGACTGAGGTTGAACTTTGTGAAATATATACCATCCCCAACATCACTAATACACATGATAACTTTATTTCCCCATCAAGTTCACAGAGAGCTACCCCATTATTCTAAATAAAGGGGTACCTGCTCCATTTACAAGGGCTACTCCATCAGCTGCAATTACAAGAAGGCATCTGTCAACACGCTTCAGCTGTGATTGCCTTGGCTGGCCAACAAGGCTGACCACATATTGTGTTACTGTATTTCAGCCCAAAATGTGGAGTAGGTCTAGGGGGAACCTTTTAACAGTGTAGACCAGATTATACCCCAGCACTGCCACTGATACATCCCCATCACCCAACCCAGACCTCCACTGAGGTGACTGGTAGCAACCATACCATCCTAAACAGCTCCCAGCCTGCCCTGGTTGGTAATCTAACCTATCTTCAGAGCTACTTCATAGATAATCAGTATACCCCAAGCAATAAGGGATCAGGCACCACCCCCATCAATCCCTTGATCCTTGTTGGGAAGCAGGGGCTACCCTCCCAGGAAACCCACTGTCAGAGCTTAAACTCCAGAGTTCAACCCCCCCCACAAAAAACTGGTAGCTCCAGGATCTATTCCAGACTTGATCTTTGCATCTTCAAATTGATATTTAGAGCTAAGATCAAGGTTGACTTTTAAGGTCAAGAACAGCTTTAAAAGCCAAATAGAACAAACAATGTACAGTATGGGTACAGAAGTACCCTTTGAGAACTGCTAAACTGGAGGATGTTAAATTTGGGTGGGTTGGATTTCAATGGCTGCTGCTGGGAAGATGGCTTTCCTCTCTGTAAGGGTGGAGTTGAAGCAGGGGAGAGGGTCATTGGATTTGCTATTGGCCAAGGTCTGTGCACCCTCCTGAAAGTGAAGCTAAGCGGGCAGCTGGCACTGTTGTGAATCCCAATATTCATGCATTATTGGTCTCACCTTTAGCAGAGTTGCATTTTGAGTGCAAGATCCTTCAGTTACCTTTCTCTCCTTGAAATGAGGTTCCCTCCAAATTAGGTAAAGGACTCATTTACGTTCCAACTGGTAAACTGAGTGATCCTTGACCCACTCATGAGAGTGGCCATTGATATAACTGTCCTTCTACCAGTTTGTGGTGAACATCTGACATATAAGGATCATTTAGATTCACCCAATAAAAGTGAGTTCTATTTACACTTTCTCTTTGTATTTATTTTTGTACTAAGGCATCATGTCCCTAGCTTTATCTAGAGGAGATCTCTGATGATTATTGTTCCTGGGGCCTTAAGTTAAATTCCTTATCCATCCCTGAAGACCAACCTCTGGCTTATTACGGACCCAATCCTGCTGTTAGGATTTCCTGTTGTATCCCTTGGCCCTGCCCAAGTACACGGCAACACCTGCTGAGATAATGTTATTGGTATCTATGATACTGTATCTACCGTTGCTTTTGTGATAGTGGTTTTTTTTGTGATGGCATATTTTGAGATGCCATGGCATACCGGTGGATCTGTATATTATTCAACAGTGGTACTAACTTCCAAGCTGGGAATACTTATCATCTGCTACTTTTTAAAGGGCTTAGGCAAACAGACTTTTTAAGATTGACTAGGATGATATTATAAATGATGGCCTGTCCTAAGAATATATAAAAATCTAATATGTGGGGGATCACTGTTGAGTTTAGTAAATCTGGATGAATAAAGATTTGATATCTGATTTTATAAATTCCTTTAAACCGTAGAGCTGATACGTGGCTTTAAAGCAAGCTATCAGGTATTAAGACCGGGTTAGCATCTATGAAGGTACGTTGATTTTAGTTGGTATATATTTAGGATGGAATTAAGTGTTTGATTATGCCGTGAACTCAATTTCAATCCTTTGCTCAATAAATCAGCATTGTAATGAATTTAATGTGAAGTGTGTTAATCTGATGAATGAGAGGATTATTGTGATAGACAAATCATGTCAATCCTGGAAATGCCAATAGTGTAAGATCAACTCTAATTGTTCATATTTTATGATCTTCATGATCAACAAATTGTATCAATGTTAGGCTATAAATATTGGCAAGATTCTCTCATATCACTATCATTTTAATAAACAAATTATCTTAAGTGGAACAACGCCTTTTGATTGTGTTTAGTTAAAACCAGTTGGTCTCCCCAATTGGGTTTATAGCATCCAGCGCTTCTATGGTTGGTACAATCCTGGTTGGGATTGTCTGAAAGATGTTTCTGGTGTTGAGGTGAACGCATTCAAACAACTGTTATTCAAAATCCGCAAATCCCCAAATTTCTCTTTAAATAGTTGAACCATGCAAATAAAGCTTTATCTCTTGGTTGATTAATTATTACCAATTTTACATATTTGTTGTTCACCACAACAAAATTTTGGAGGTCATTCCATTCACCAAACTTGTATTGCTGTTTTTGTGTTATTGCCTGTGTGCCTGTTGTTGTTGCAATGTCTGTTTCCGCGCCCCCTGTTTCTGCTGTTGGAACCCCTGCTTGGGCTCCTGCTGCCTCTGCCCTTGCTGTCCTCCCCCTGCCCCTTCTGTGGGCAACCCCTTGTCTAAGTTCTTGGTTGCTCAGCAACTCCCTTGCTTTGAGGAGAATGGGTATACTGCTTGGCTGTATACTTTCAAGGATTATGCTGAGCAATTCAAGCTCACCGACAAGGACCGCCTCCATGAGGTCAGCTGTTTTCTCCTGAGGGAAGCCTGTGTCTGGCATCAGGATGTTCAGGTTGCCACCTGGGCCAATTGGAAGGCCCAAGCTGAGCTCTGCTTTGCTGAACATGAACCCAATGCCATTCACCAGTTGGGCCTGTTGAAGATGGTACACTTTAAATCCTTGCGCAAATTTTTGAACACATTCCAAAAAACTGCCAACAAGGCTTTGAAGCAACATCTCAAAACCAACAGTTCCTCTGACCGCAAGACCACTGTTGAGAATTTCCACAGCCTCATCTCCATCTGCGCCTTTGTGAACGCCCTTACCCACTCCTACTCTGCCATGGTTCAAGCTGCCAAACCCAATTCATTGGAGGAGGCAATCACCTTGGTCTGTGACAAGTATGACATCTGGGTGGAACAAGCCACTGACGTGCAGGCCAAAGAAAATTCCAAATGGAACCCCTTTGCACTGGTTTGCAAACAGAATAAGTCTGAGGAAATTGCCCAAGAGGTCAAGGCCCACCTGGAGGATTTGAACCGCTGTTTTGACACCATGTTCATGGCGCAAGAGCAAGGACGCTAACCCAACCCCCCTCCCCCCCCTGCACCTTTCAAAGAGACCGTAACTGCCCGTATAATCCCTGCTGTTACAACTTCTCTGAGGTGGGGCACATCTCCAAAGACTGCACCGCACCCTGCTCCATCTGTAAGGAGCCATCCCACTCTAACTTCATTTGTGAGTTCAATCTCATTAATTATGACCGCAAACCCCAAGGGTTGATGATGGCTGAACAAAACTATGAAGCAAAACGCGCCCTATTCTCCTCTGCCACCCCTCAGCCTTTGAATAAAAAATCTACTCTTGAGTAAATTGTTGACCCTGATGGGCCCAGTTTCCCATTTACTCTGATCTGTAAGCGCCAAGTTTGTTCCCAAGGCCCCTCCCCAGGCTGCAAACTCACATCCCCACCCATGAAGCGTACAGACCGCAAGGACGCGCTGTCCCCATCCGCGTCCCCCCCTTGCCCATGGTGAAGATAGGGATGATTTGGACCATCCCAGCAACCCAGATCCACTCCGCAAACCCCCATCCTCCCCCTCACCACCCTGCACGTATGTACGTGACAGCAAATGGAACCCCTGCCACCCTAATAGATTTGTTAGTTTGGAAATTGAGGAAGATTTCAAAAATGAAGATCATTACCAGTGCTTACCTGATCTTGACAAATACCTTCCTTTTGAGGACAACCCACGTTACAATATTGTAACTGTGGAGTCCGTCCCCGAGTCTCCATGCAGCAAAGGCGCGTTTCCTGACTTACCTTCTGAGATGCCCTCCCTGGAGGCGTCCCCTGCAGGCGCGGCAGCCTGGGGACATAGGGCCACCGGCCAGAAAAGCAAGGACAAAGGCCCAACAGCTTTTGGGGATCACCATTGCAGGGCCCAATGGGCCAGGGTGGCTGCAATGGTGTCCCGGGTTAATTCCCCTGGGCTAGGACTAATCAGGTCCCTTAATACAATTGGGAATGAGATGCTCGGCTTATCGGCAAACCCTGCTGATTTGGGTGAGCCAATCAGATCTGGTTGTGGTGGTAAATTTAATGTGCAATCTTCATTGTACAATGTTGATTTTAACTTCCAGCCAATCAAATTGCATGCCTCCCAGGACGCCAGGGGACCAGCAGCATTGTCCAACCCTGGAAATGTGAATCAACCAATCAGATCAAGGGCTTGCCAGGATGACATGGCACAGCATGCGCCGTACAACCCACGTGATTTGGCCCAGCCAATCAACTCCTCCAGCGCTACATGCAATTCTATGCATATGGCTTCAAGTGAGTTCTCCAATTTGGACGAGCCAATCACACCCGACAACGCTATGGAAGTTGACTCAGCCAATATATTGATAAATGATTGCAATTTAGCTGGGCCAATCACACCTGACAATGTGATGGAGGTTGACTCACCAAATGTGTTGATAAATAAATGTAATTTGTATGAGCCAATCAAACCCCTTGACGCCATGAAAACTGACACACCTGATGTATTGCCCAATAATTGCAATTCAGATGGGCCAATCAGATCCGGTGCAGCTGGCGCAAAGTTTCATCGTTTGGACCAAGCTGATTGTCCTACCCATGGCCAGCCAATCAAACCCTGCAATACCAAGGCATCCAATGTACCCAATTTATTGTCCAATAATTGCAATTCAGATGGGCCAATCAGACCTGGCGCAGCTGGCACAAAGTCTAATTGCTCTGACCAAGCTGGTTGTACTACCCATGGCCAGCCAATCAAACCCCGCGTAACCAGGACATCCAATATACCCAATTTATTGCGCCATTATTGCAATACGGACAAGCCAATCAGATTTGGCGCTGCTGGTGCAAATTTAAAGCATACTATTCCGAATCAGCCTATCAGGTATAAAAAGGATTGCAACTGGCCAAACCAGTTTTCATCCAACTCTCCTGAGCCTATGGATACTTTCCACACACCACCAGAATGGGTTGACCCATTCTGGGTGGCAATCAACCAGCCTAGAATGGATGGTAAGTCTCAGGTAACCTCGGATGCAAAGCAACCCCCTCCCAAGTCTGGCAGGAAGCATTGCAACCCCATCCAATCAGATGGACTGAAGGAGAGACCTGGCCTCTCAGCTGTGAAGATCCTGCGCCAGCTGATGATGACCATCTCCCTTGAAGACCTGTGCACTGAAAGCCCCAATTTTTGCCAGAAGATGCACCAGGCCATATCTGCGCTACGCCCTGGGAAGTATGAAGCCCTCTTCCTGACAGGCACAGGCGCCCCAAGAACCACAGGTACTGTAAATGGCAAACACACATCTATAATCTTGGACAGTGGCGCTTATAGCAACATCATCTCCAAGATGTTCCTGGAATCCCTGCCTTAGCCAGAGGTAACCTCATCTGACGTCAGCTTCATCCTCGCCAATGGGAGCTGCACTACTGCTCTCAGCAAGGCCATCAGGTTGCGCTTGTAGTTGGGAGGTGTCTTTAGTACCATTGAGGCCGCCATCTTTGATCATGACCAGTATAACCTGCTCCTTGGCTGCAAAACTATGAGCAACCTGAGCGTAACCACCCAGTTTGCGGACAACAGATGGACACTTGAGCACAATAATGAATTAATTGATCTCATGGTAACATTCGACAGTCCTACTGGCCCTTCCTTCCTTTGCAAACCTTTAGCTGCCCAAATCAAGGACAATACCTGGTTGAACAACGTCCAGCCAGCTCAGCTCCAGGAGGTGATCTCTGTGTACAGCTCCCACATTGTCTCTGACTACAATGACCTGCCTGAAGCATCCAGATTCCGCCATGAGATTGACACTGGTAATGCCAAGCCTGTAGCTTCCCAATTCTACCGCCTTCCCTAGTCCAAGGAGGAGTTTGTGTGCACCAAAATCCTCAAACTGTTGAAGCAAGGCATGATCTGTCCCAGCAAGTCTCCATGGGCTTCCCCCATTGTAGTTGTACCCAAGAAGGGCAATAAACTCTGTATGTGTGTCAACTATATCCCACTAAATAAGGTGACTATATCTGATCATTATCCCCTGCCCCGCATCTCAGATATCTTGGCCTTCTTTGGTGGTTCACAGTGGTTCTCAAACATTGATCTTTTCAGCGGGTTCCACCAGATCCTTGTGGAAGAAACCGACCAGCCAAAGATTGCCTTTGTCACAAAATGGGGACAGTATGAGTACATCTGCATGCCTTTTGGTTTGAAAGGCGCCCCTTGAACCTTCCAGCGCATTATGAATGGGGTATTTGAAGGTCTTATTGGTGACTTTGTTACTGTCTATTTAGATGATATAATCATCTACTCCAAGACATTTGAAGAGCACCTGCAACACCTCAAGCTATGCCTGGACCGTATCAAGAGCGCCAACCTGAGTGTGAATGCCGAGAAGTCCATCCTGGCTGTTCAGCAACTCAAACTCCTGGGACACATGGTCGATGCCTTTGGAAAACACCCTGATCCTGACATGTGTGATGCAATCACAAACTGGCCCACACCCACCATCGCCAACCAGGTGTCATCCTTCCTTGGGTTGGTAGGGTACTACCATCAGTTCATTGAAGACTACAGTGAGTTAGCTGCCCCTCTCTTCAATCTGAAACACAAGAAGAAGCCGTTCAAGTGGGGACCCCCTGAAGATGACGCTTTCAAGGCTCTTAAGGCTTCCATCACTTCTGATGCAGTCCTTGCTTACCCTGATTTTACCCGCAAGTTCCACATCTTTTCAGACGCCTGCACTAATGCAGTGGGCGCAGTACTATGCCAGGAAATAAACAATGTTTTTAGACCCATCAAGTTTATGTCTAAAAAGTTTATACCTGCTGAGTACAACTATGCTATATACGACAAGGAAGTCCTGGCTGTAATCAAGGCTCTTGAGAAGTTTTGCTATTATGTGCTTGGCCACCCCCTTGTCATTCATACTGATAACTGGGCTGTCAAGTTCATCACTGATGCATCTCTCCCTTGCATTTGTCGCATGCGCTGGCTCTTGGAACTTATGGAGTATGACTTTGAGATTGTACATATTCCCGGGAAGCTGAGCTCCGTCACTGATGGCTTGTCCCGCCAGTTCTGTTTGTTGGTTGAAAACTTGACTTATGAACCCCCTCTGGCTCAGTTCAAGGACATGGCTTGCCTGCACACATCACTTGTCACTGAAGCTGATCTACGCAAGTTCTTTGTCTACTCAACCAAGTACACTGTGATAGGCAACACATTGTTTAAAAAGACGGATAATGGGCTCTGGGTGATCCCACCCAAGGAGGACAGAGAGAGTATCCTGATGGAAGCACACAATGGCGCTGGACACTTTGGCCAGGATGCTACTCTAGTGCACCTCAAAGAGACCTACTGGTGGCCAGGAATGTATACAGATACCTATAACCACACCCGCAGCTGCATGAACTGCCAACAGTTCAGTAAGAAGATTGTGCATACCAAGCCTGTGGAACCTATTGTAGTTGACAAGATATTTGAACTTTGGGGTATTGACTTTGTTGGGCCCCTACCTCCTTCAAAATCTGGAAAAACTTACATCCTGGTTGCTACTGAGTACCTCTCCTGTTGGCCTGTCGCTCAGGCTTGCAGCAATAACTCCGCTATGACTGCAGCTTTCTTCATTTACAACAGCACTGTGACCCAGTTTGGCCCTCCAGCTACATTGTTATCTGATCAAGGATCCCACTTCAGAAATTGCATGGTAGCCAACTTGACAAACAAGGTGAACACTGTCCACAAGTTCTCCACTGTGTACAACCCTCATTGTAATGGCCTCACTGAGAGATTCAACCACACATTAGTTGAATGCCTTGAGAAGACCACCAAGTTCCAGCCATCTACTTGGGAAGCCATGTTACCCTCAGTCCTCTGGAACTATTGCACCAAGGTCCACAACACTATCAAGATGACACCGTTTGAAGCCATGTTTGGAACTAAACCCAACCAAACCCGCGTTCTCAAGAAGGTGAACCAGCACTGGGACTCAAAAGACTGTGAGCAAACCCGCCACCAAGCTAAGAAAAACCTATCTGCCACTGCCTCTAAGATCACAGCAGCTCAGCAGGAGATCAATCACCGCGTACCCAAGTTCAAGATTGGCCAGCAGGTCTTAAAATTCAATAGCGCTTTGAACACCACCCGCTCTAAGAAGTTCAAAGTTAAATGGAAGGGCCCATACACCATTTATGCCATTGGGAAACATCACAGCTACTTCCTTGAGAACACTGCAGGATTACAATACCCCCTCCCTGTCAGCGGCAGCCGCTTGAAGGCATACCAAGCTTAGAATGAAAGAGGAAGTGTTGTGATGAACGCATTCGAACAACCGTTATTCGAAATCCGCAAATCCCTGAATTTCCCTTTAAATAGTTGAACCATGCAAATAAAGCTTTATCTCTTGGTTGATTAATTATTACCAATTTTACATATTTGTTGTTCACCACAACACTGGGCAGTCTAAATTATATGTAAAACAATGTTGCAGCTTAATGTATTTACCAGTTTACTCTGGTGGCATCTTAATTAGGGCGATACAAGGTTAACTAGAAGACCAACTGCATCCACTTGGATCCTTCTATTATTGCAACCCAAACTGAAGTTCTCACTTGGACCTATGGTTACATATCTGATTCGAATCAGAACTTTTTAATTGGATCAATCCAGGTTAAACATCCAATCATGTTGCAAATGGATCCCAATTATATCCCTATTCCCAAACAATCTGGTACCCCTTCCTTTTAATCCACATATCCTGGCGCTGGATCATCTGCACAAATTAGCTCACTGCCATGGTTCCAAGGGTTGACCCGCTGTTTTAAAATATCCTAGTTGAATATATATTTATTAACGTTTGAGTATTTTCTCATTATACACAGTTTATGGATGAGCATTGGCATGCATTGAGCTGATTCGAATTTGGAGTAGTTTAATGGATCAAGCATACATGTAAGTAATGAAGGTTCTAAAGAACAGCTGTCTTCATTTGGAAAGGATGGTTATCCACTGTGGCCAAGTTGCCATGATGTCGTGGCACTGGTTTCCTTGCGCCATCCGGTATAACTAGTGCTCCGTTCAAGATAACCCTTGTCACGGTATGCTCGTTTCGGGTTCAGTGATCGGTTGGACTTTTTAACGTTTCAAGGGTAGTTGACCTAAAACTTTTATGTTTCGATGCGCCTGCTCTGGAATAATATTTTTACAACCGTGGAGATCCTTTTCCAAAAAAATATGGATTTTCCAGGGATTATGACTTGGGTTTTTTGAAGCTGCTGGAGTGGTTTCCAAGAATGTCCTCGGTTGATTTGTGATTGGCGCGTTTCTCGGTGGATCTTCCATATGGAGGTTCCTCACGGGTTAGGCTCACTAATTAAGTAAAGATACAATTCCATGTACCTGGTGGCATGTAATACAAGGATTTTTATTTCGTAAGATTCAAAGGTAAGATCGGATTCACTGGACAAAACGAGGCTGCAGGCGCTGCGAAGAAAGAAGTAACTGCTGGAAGAGCAACGAGTGGGATAAGAGGATGAGCGTAGGGTTGAGGAGGGGGATGGATGTGAGGAACAGATCAATTGGGGTATTGAATACCTTGGTGCGGATGAGAGTTGCTTCTAGGAAGAGAAGGACGGCAGGAGGGAGGGTGATGAGCAGGTATGAAGTAATTGTGGCGGTGATCCGGATGACTACTGGTCTTTTGACGGCCCACCGGCTCGTTACAACTTCGGGGAAATCTTTAGAGTTGTTAGATGAAGAGATGAGGATTTGGATATAACAGCAGACGGTAATACACAGAAACAGTAGCAAGGCAAAGCTGTGCAGGATCAGCACCACTCGAGACAGGCTGGATGTAGAGGAGATCGGAGCACAGTCAACACCATCTGCGAGGACGCGGAATTCACCTTGCACGGCACATGCAATGACAAGGGAGATGAAGACAAGAGAGAACAGACCAAGGATCGGCACTGTAGAATAAAGAGGAGTGTGTCCAACAATGCGGGATGCGCGAAAAAGGGCTATTAGGGAGACTAGCAGCATGGAAAGGAAGATGCCTATGAAGTCTATGGGTCCTTTGAGGTTACATGCGTTGGGGATGGCATCGATTGGGTTGCCAGTATAAATGTTGTAGGACACGGCAATGATGGTGACTATAGGGATTATCATGTCTACTAAGGTAAGCGCAAGGATCAAAGCCATCACGGGAGAGAAGCGGGAGATGTTTACCACAGTAGCAATGAGAAGTATATTCATAGCCAGGGCCAAGAGGGCGATAACGAGGAATACAGTGTTTAGTCCCATACTCGGCTTGCATACGGCTGAGTAACTTTATACCTTTGATGTTAGAAGGGTTATGTCATCTGTGCCACATTCTACGATATTCTTTAATTAGCTGGTACTCTTTAAATTCCTTGTGTGGGGCTCTTGGATCTAAATCACGTGAGCCAATTATTAAGTAGTGGCGTAGAAATAAAGGATTTCGTTCACACAGTTGGATTAGGTTTGATCTATTCTCCCCACGGATACCTTTATACCATTATAACTTACCATTTAATTTCATCGAAATTAAATCACTGTTGGCCAATCAAATCCATTGTAAATTAATAACCAATCTATTATTTTTAATGCTACCAGCCAGATCCCCTCCATTTAACCACTGCATTTTGAAATTTAATTTATACCCCTAACTAATCAAAGATTATTTTGATCACCATGTTAAGCTTTATAATATTCTATTCCATAAAGCTCTACACCTCCAATTAAAGCCCAGCTTCCAACCCAACCATGGTGGCCCAAGCTTATGCCAACAACTCTGCAATCTATTGGCTTACATTTGAACACCAAGCCAACACTACCCACACAGCCTATACCTGCCACTTAAAGGGTCAAGGCTAAACCACACATGATTCATACTGGCAACATTTCCCCAACCAAAATTCAATTTTTTTCTAGCCAGCTGCCAGGAATCCTGAATGCCTTGGGTCAGCTGAACTATCCCTCCTTCACTATAATCCAGTTAAAGGGCCACCAGCAGCTGCCCATCCCAATATAATATTATAACCAGACCTTCTGGATTAGTATCAACCAGACCAAGGATAATCTTTTCAATCCACCATAGATTCATAACCAGTTGGGCAAAACATTGGTTGGGTAAATCCAACAGCTAGGGTTTAACCCATAGTTGTGAGCAGCTCAGCTGATCTGTTAGGAAAATATTGGGTAGGATCAACCATCTTATCTGCCACCCCTTGATCTATTTTGATTTACCAGCTCCAGCCCCCAAGTCCAACTGATTTGGCTGATGCCACACATACCTCATCAGAAGATAAGGGATCCACTGCTCAGAAGTACTGGACCCTGATTCAGGATAGGACATGATCTTTGATCTAATCAGTTTGAAGACACCATGAAGAGATTAACCAATAAGGAGGTTTGGTATTGTCTGATACAGCCACCAAAGTCCATACCATAGATGGAGCAGGTTCAGAACAAGGTTGAATTTTGTGCATCTTGGACAAGGGTCCATATATCTGTCCCTGGCCCAATAGACCTTCCATCTTAGTTGCCACCACCTGCTGTGGCATGGTGACTAAAGGGTCCGGAATTTCACCCCTGTTGGCTGACAGAGCAGATCTGTACTGCCAGAACACCGCCATCATGACCTCTCTAGGTGACTTGGATCTAAAGCTATACTGGTTTGGAAGAGTTTGGTTTGAACGGCTTGTCAACATGCCCTTAAACAGACCCAAGACTGGGTTCTGAATGGTCAAAGACCATAATGGGTGTGGGGGCAAGTTTTGTTGTAACCCAGCTTCCAGTGATTGGTTCTGGATGCCCTTGCCCTTGCCCTTGATTGAAAAGCTTTAGAGAATGCTGATCAGGCCCAGCTGTTTTTTATGAACCAGGGAAGAATGAATGAAGCCCAGATGTGGCCAGAGAAGTATGGTTGGGTTTGATCAGCAGATATCTCCAACTCTCAGCATGAGCCCTTGGATTTAGACCCAGGAACTTTCAATAATGATCTGGAGGGATATCAAGGGTCAAGAGAATGGTATAGAAGGGAATGGTTCCCCCTCCCATGCTGTGATTGCTCTAAGTTCATCCTGGAGATAGAGTTACACTTGGCCTTGAAGTTGTTGTTGGGTCATAAGTAGTTAGCTTGCAACCATGGCCACCAGTCAAGACCCCCTGTATCCTGGAATCAGAGGGGCAGGTGCAAATCTGCACAAGCTCTTCTGAAATTGCTGGTATCCTCAAAAAGCCACCTGATCCCATCCTATAACAGCTATAATCTAGATACATAATATTCACCAGGTTAGAAGAGATCAATAACAAAGTTACCTGAGACATCCACCCCTCCTGATGAGGTTATTCTTGTTGGGATACCACCATATCTTCTTCTGCTAGCCATTCAACCAGCAAGCTGTTCCCCAAGTTCAGCCAACCTGTGCCAGGTGCACTGGGCCTGCAACCAGAATAGCCACAGCTGCTGGCAACCCCTGACCCGCAGGCCCTGCCCAGAACAGTACCCAGGGTTATGTTATCTCTCCTGCTACATCTAGCATGGCCTGGTTTGTTCATCATGCACCGGCAGCTGTTAACCAGAGCCCTGCTCCTGCACCAACATCTGACATCAGCCAATTGAGTTGGCTGGCCACTTGGGGAGGCAAACCACTGGGATGGTCAATCCAATCAGATCATCCAGCTCTAAAAATGGACATGTTCTTCTGCAGCCAATTATCCCTAAACATGTAGAGAAAGCTCCTCACACCCAAAGCTGTTCAGCAAATGATCAGAATACAAGGGGTGCCCAGGCCCCCTTGGAAACCACAGCCATGATGGGATTTGAAAATCCCAGTGTTGCTGCAACCCTGCAGGCCCATCCTGATGGTGGCCCCTCCCCCAAAGACACCATCTGGTTCCAGCACGTCAGCAGAAGGGGATGGGATACACCCTTCCATGATAGATGGTATGGAGTGCGGTCCTAAAATCCCCTAGTCTGGGTTGGGCTCCAACTGAACCCCATATGATATTTCCTAACAGAACAATCCCTGATTCCTGGATGCATGGAGCTGTGGTTGCTGGAAGAACTATAGAGGATTGAGATCTGGGTGGGCCAGGATTGGTAGGTACTGGCCTGTAAAGCTCCCTGCTGAAGTAGTCTACCAAAGGCAGGGCCATGGGAACCTGGAATAGGTGAACTTTTCTGGTGCATGTGAAAGTTTCTGCTGGCATCCAGATATTTTGGGGAGGCACATCTGACCTGGGGCAAAAGATTTGGCCCAATTTGTATTGGGTTGCTGGGCTCCTGTTGCGGTCCCCCAGGTAGGTGTGAATTGTTCCACCACATCCAAAAACTCTGCTGACAGTTACTCATGCCACACAGAGCTCAAGGCTGCTGTTGGAGATATCCCTGGCACCAAGATCAGAGCAGCAACTTCCCCTCATCTGGGCCAGGAATACCCACCCAGGCATCCAACAGTACCCCCCAATATTGGCAGCTGCTCCCCCTATCTTGGAAACTGCTGCCCTAACCCAGAGCTGGATCCATGGACCCCTCTGCAAGCCCTGCCTGCCAGCTGTGGGCCGCACAAAAAGCCCAGCCATAGCTCACCTGTCTGCACCCAAGCCAGCCTAGCCCTGCTGAACTGAGAGACTTCCCAAATGGGGCCTGTTGAGCAACTTGGATTATTGCTGGTATGCTCAAAGCTACAGATAGATGTTAGCCTTGCCAATGTACTCTACCTAATCCTATGCAAGAGCACTACAGACTACAATAGAATAGAACTCTGAAGATAATTACGTTTATTGAAACTGGACCACAATCTAGCCAGCAGCTGCAATCTATCCAGGTGTAACTAAGAACTTGTTTTCATCCTTTCATGTGTCTGTATCAATATATACTGCAGCAACCCTTGCTCTTGTCCTTTCAGACAGTTCTCAGTGATTACCTTCTTAAAAGGTCCATCTTTGCTGGCTGTACCTACCCTGATTGGCTGTCCTTGGCACGTGTGCTGCTACTGACCTTAGCAAGGCATACATGGCACTTCAGCTACAGCCTACACTCTTCTTGAGATAGCCTACTGGCAGTTATTGATTGGCTGTATCCTTACATGCCTATCATTGCGCTAGGAAACTACACCATATTTGGTTGACACTTAGAAATGGTCCCTGTTCAGCCCTCCTACATTAGAAGGTAGAGTTCCAGTATTTCATTTCCAGGGCTTAATCAGTGATCCTTTTCTTGCTGAAAAGCCTTCTGCTTATTAATGCAACGGGTTGAATTTTGGGATTATACACCATATAATAGCTGACTCAATCCAATATCAACTCGTGAATTATCTGCTATGTAATGCTGACCCAAAACAATAAGGAGCCAACTATAGGCCGTGTGATGCTAATCCAAACATGGTATTTCCTAGCCATATGCGCATCACTTGTTTGATATACTCATATACACCCATCAGGCTGGGTGGGGCTGAGTTGATACAACGTCCAGTAGGATGGAATGAGCAATATAAAATTCATCAATACATGATTAAACAGCATGTAATCAATGATAATTGCTATATTGGCTAACATTTATATGGTGTATATTTGCTTCATCTATTATAATAAACTGGTAATATACAGCATATAATGACTACACATTGAAATGGTGATCTGTGATAACACGCTATATAATTGTTGCATCTATCATAATAAACTAACAATTAAACAGTGTATAACTGCCATATCAGTTATAATAGACTATTGATTATATGGCGTATAATTAACCTGCTTAATGAAGTGATAACCAGACAGTAATACAGCGTGTAACTGATAAAGATATGTGTGCAATGATTTGCCTGAACATTTGTGGTCAATCAGCCTAATCTCACAGGGCCCCAGGATGCAAGATATGCATACTTTGGGGGAACCCAAATGGAAGCTGTAAAAAGGCAAACCAACAATCCCTGGCCCGGGGGCCAAACCTTGCCTACCAACTTCCCCAACAGGGGTTTAATTGGTATCTAAAATCTGGTAAATGGATCTGGGTGCACCAATAAGGTCCATCCCAGCAAGAGCAAGGTGGATCCCACCAACAGCTGAGAATGGAATCAAAAGCTTCCATAGTAATGCCCAATAATGTCATGAACAGCATCTCAGATCTGATATTGAAGACAAGTTGAAAGCAGGAATTGAACCCTTGTCCTAGGGATATGCGGCCCACCACCCCAGGGGCCAAGGGCCAGCTGCCCACATTTCTGGGCTCAAATCTTAAGGTTATTCAACAACCGCTCCTAAAGCCCAGGAGGCTTCCCAAATAGAATATAGACCTCAGTTAACTGTGTACCACCAAAGGTCTAAACCTACGCAGAAGCAACTGCCTGCCTAAAGGGGGTCAGGGCAGAACTTGAAAATGAACCCTCCAATAAGTGTCAGCCAACACTAGTGCCCAACACCAAACCTATAATGCATTTGGCTGGGCCGCATGATGCTAAGGATAGAAGCAGGGGTTGTAGAGCACTGCCACATATGTCCACCCACTCCAGCCAACCCAGAATTAGCTGCCTGTGAAGCTTCAAATGCCCAAGTCCTGTTGGAGGGATTTTTCAGACCTAGAGCCTGTAAATTTTGGAGATACAAAATTTGATAGTATGAGAGCCTAGGCTATGTTGAGAATGGTAGTATCATCATTCTGATAATAAGGTTTAAATCAGCCTTTGGTTCAATCAAATTCTACCTTATCTAGTCAGAGTATTTTACCATCTCTACTCCAGACCTGCTGACTCACAGGCCCCACTGCTCCTACTGAAAACCTGCGGCCCCTTGTCAGTGTTATTCTGTCCACCTGGATCCCCCTTTGGACTGGTTATTTCACTGAGTACCCTCCAAACCCAGCCTGCTCCAAGTTTACCCTGGAAAATATACTCATTGCCAATCCCTTGGCAAGGGCTAGAGTCTCAGAAGCTTTTGGCATAAAGGGAAGGTGGTACACATTTCTGCCCAGACTATTCTGCAATAAGTGCACCTATATGCCTGCATACCTGGTACAAATGACCCCTCCCCTAATCCTGGGGCCTGACTGCCTGCAAGAAACCGTCATCACTGCTGATGCCACCTCCACCCAGATGTTTGGTGTGAGGGCAGGGGCTAAACTAACTAAGTTTGGCTCCCACCCCAGTGAGACAAACCACCAGGACGCCATCCAGTGAATTACCGGGACAGCCTCTCTAAAAGGGGACTAAAAGGAGGACACTGGAGACAATTGGGGGGATTAGGCATTTAGTCCCATCAACAGTAGACCAGTGATCAACCAGAGACTGCATGTGGGGGCCTGCTCTGGGGCTTTAGGTGCCTTGCAGGAGACAGGTATCTCCTCCTCCAACAGGGGGAGGAAGGCACATGAGATCCATCAACATGAGAGGCACCTGGGCCAGGATTGGGGGAGTATAAGTCCAGGTCATTGCAGGTGAGGCTCTTGACCAGGGTTTCTCTGGTGAAGAAGAGATCATTTGCCTTATCAAAAATATCATCCAGAAGGTATAGGAGTCTTGAGTAATTATCTCTCACAAGACAAGCAGAGGATAAAATTATACCCCAGAGGTCAGGAGAGGCAGTCCAGACAAAGAGTAAAACAGGGACACAGAAAACAACAAATTTGAGAAGTAGGAGGGTCACTTTTAAGCTCTCTGAGAAATTTGGAGCCCTTGGGTGTAAATTCTGGGCCACCCACTTATATAAATGTGCACCAGAGTGGTAGTTAACCAAATGAGAGGAAAAGAAAACCTGGTGGTCTTAAGGGATGACTTGAGAAGCACCACAGTGGACTTTAGTGGTGAAATATATCAAATTGGGTTCAAAAGCAAGCAAAAAGCAGAGAATTACAAAGTAAAAATAGGAAATTATACTAATTTAAATTGAAATACTAGGTTCAAAGCTGTATTTTGAATGCAAAAACAATTAGGTAAGTACTTATACACTAACATCAAGATTAGCTGTTACAAGTAAGCAGCCAAAAACTGAGGGGCCAAAATACAGGTGAAAATATAGGGGATTTCTACTAACAGTTTGAATTTTAGAAAACTCAATAAAGAGTTTGAATTGGCCCTGAGAAGTTTGTATAAAACTCCTGAACTTTATTGTGTGTTAAGAATGAACAAGCAGGGACCAAAAGTCCCCTTGATTGACTTTAAGGACTGATTTCAGGTTATGTGATCACCTGACACATTTGGCTCAACCTGATTGGTTGGAGAGAGAAATTTTGCTGGCAAAGCCAGGAGGACTGGATGGTTCTATGCTAATTTCTGAACCATTATTTGATTGGCTGGAGAGTAGTTATGATTTTTGAGATCCATTTGACACCAGGGGAACCAATGTGGATTGTTTTGATTGGCTGGTTCTAATAGCCTTTAACAACAGTTGACACCAAGCCAATAAATAATTCAAATTAATCTGTGTTTCCTCCCAGGTGGGGAAGGGAAAGCAGGAGAACCCACAAGGAATGCCAATACAAATCTTTCATCAACTATGTGGGCTAAGTCCTCAAAAGAATTGAGCAGTTTGGCTGGAATTTGGGAGGTTTTCTTTGTACAACAGGAGAATATAGTCCTATACAGGGCCAAAGGGGGGAGTAACTTTACATTTGGAGCACTCTAAATTACTCTTACATGCTTGGTGGACTCCATGGTGACAAATTCTGGTCCATGGTCCTTTCTTGGTAAATCCTTATCTTACATTATCAAGTTGGCTCCCATCTTATGGTGGGCATTACCCTCTTTCCTGGTAGTCCCTTTGCCTGTGTCAAACAGTGTTACCATCAACAATGGGTATCTTGATAAAGAAGGGAAAATAATAACCACATCAAATTGTTGGGAACCCCTATCTTTTCCCCCTGCCATAACTTACATCACATGAGCAAGTATATGATAAACAACAATCACTTGGTGATATATTATGGTATTATTGAGAAAATACCACTAAATATTTTATCTCATAGAGCACCTTACTTAAAAGCAAGGATTGAATACTACAAAGGACTGAAATAAACCCCTCACCAGAAAAAACATGAACCATCTTGTCCTCTCAGCTGTCCTTGCAGCATGCCTTGTGTGGTGCAGGGTGCCACTCCCTAGTATTGCCATATTGGGACAGATTCCTTATTTAGAAAAGCATAAAGGGAACTGCTGCCCTTTTTTGTTATTACCATTGGAAGGTAACCCTCTGAATTACATAGCATTGTCTCCAATTATAGACCAATCAACGCACCTGCGGCTAGCCGCAGATGCGTTGGAGAGTGACCCATCGTAATGGGTTTTCATATGGCAATTAGTGATCAATTAGAGCATCTGCAGCTAGCCGCAGATGCATCAATTATTGACCCATTGCTCATGCCCACTATGTAAATTGGTATACTGATCTTCCACCCCCTTTTTGCCAAAGTGGGAACCCTAAAAGAGAGTAGTCTGAAACCCTATTCTATACTAAATTCCCCAGAGACAGCCCTACTATGTGCTGCAACCACCTGACTACAGATCACATGCTCAAATGTTCATTTCTTGCCCAATCCAACCCATTTCTTTCTGAATATTCCCCAAAATGTTTCAGCCCTCCAAGAATAAGCTCATTGCCTGATAGTCTAGACCCTAGTCAGCATGACTCACCCTTTCTTTTTCCTCCCCCCTCCAAGTATAAAAAAGACCCCCAAGAGGTCCCCAATAAACAAGAATCACACACCAACACAACAATTGACTTACAAATCTTAGCATACTTGCAGAGCCCAAAAATAGAGGTTCTGTTGAGTAAGAAGAATTTAGTCCTGTTGTGTTTCCAGTTGCTCAGCTACTCTCAAATCATCCCTACAACCCTTGAGCACCACACCTTGGGATAGGGAGCCGGCAGCAAACATTTGCCCAGATCAGGCCCATGTCAGACACAACCAATAGAATGCACTGTGGCAAGCCAGCACAGCTAAACTTGTCCACCACAAACCCCTGGCCTCCCTTGGTACTCTCAGATCAACCACCTCTCTTACTGTGTACATCACAATATAATTCATACTGACCTGATTCACAGGCAACTTCAGTTGGGTCAACATATACCCCAAGGTGTCCCACTGATTCATGGCTGGCTACCTTGTTCTTACAGCAGTAACCAGCTTCCAGTTAGCAAATGTTCTACTCTACATAAAAAAGTAGTATCATGTATGTCTGGGTATTACAGTCATTCAGGAAGAGTGAGAGCCCCAGAAAGCTGTACATATGGGTCATTATTTTAGGGATTAGGTCATTTTCTAATACACATGCTGCTCAAGTTGCAGCATAACACAGTTTGATTTTGAAAAAATCAAATTACAAATGTTTATATTTAAAACAGTAATAACTCAACAAAAAGTTAATATTTTTCACACTGTAAACTATCAAAATGAAGCTAAGAATCTTATCTTTCCATTGATGTTAAAATATTAAAATGTATATTATTGAATATTAAAGCAAAAGTAATTTAAAAGAGCATATGCCAGATTCTATTATATTATTTTGATAATGAAATAAAATAGATTTCTTAAAGCTTAAAAAAGTTAATTTTTCATTAATTTATATATGCTTTTTATTTGACGAAATTAAAGATAAAATTAAGAGCATCATTTCCGCATTTTATTTTATTTAAAAAGCTTAATTATTTAGGACTTTATGGTAGTTTGAAGTTAGGACGTCAATTTATTTGCTGTTTAGATGAATTTGAGGTTCAAGTGAACTGCAAACCTCAAATTAAACATTTTTTAAATACAATTCTTTAATATTTTATCATTTTAAAAATATGCAGAACAGTTATAATTAAGTTAATACATCATTTAATTGATTTGCATAGATTACAAAGGGGATATGATGTAATTTGATGCTTAGCTGATACATATATATCACTTGTGCATGAAAACTGAGGATTTCATTTATTCTAGAAATATAAATTCAATTATGAAATTGTAAATAAAGCTGTCACATCATTTCTTTCAGAATTTTGTCATAAGGCTTGGTATTTAAGAGCTAAAGCACCACCTAAGGTTTACTTCAAACCATCTTCACAAAAAGATATAATTCCTGCAACCAGCACTCTTTTGCAAGGCATCTCTACAAAGCATCTCTTTATCAGCAATCACAAATCCAATATTATGGAATCTGTTAACTTTACTTCTGCTATGAAGCCATTTTCCTCACTGGGAGCATCAACAAAAAGAGAAAGAATTGCTATGCTAAAGAAAGCATTCCTCTTTGTTTCTGGAGGCAATCTTAATTCCTTCATCAATCACTTCCTCACTCAAACTGAGTTTGGAAAAACAGAGTTCATTCCTTTAATTCAAAATCAGAAACTAAATGGGATAATTGACAACTTAAAGGATCTTCTGAAATCTGCTCCTCAAAAGCATCTCCAAGCCTTGAGATCTCTGGTTACTTCCAGTTACTCTTTAAAAGAGCTTTACTGATATGGGATTTAATATAATCAAAAGTGATTTTAAATACTCAAGAAAAATAAATAAAAATAAAAATTTAAGTTTAAACAAAAAAGCCAAACAGATAATAACTATTCATTAAAAAAGAATCAATCAAAAAAATAATTAAAAACTATTGGAAAATTCTTTTGAATCTAGCCATTTTACAAAAAAAGCACCAGAAAAAATTTATAAAGACATTGAAAAAGAAAGGAGTGAATATTCAACTGAAATAAAATATTCTCTATTAAAAACAAAAAAGAAATATATGAAAATATGAAAATAAAAAATGAAATTTCAATATCACTTTCAACTTATTATAAATTAATACCAAAGAATATAATAAAGAGTAAAAAACAAACTGACATGTGTAATATTTGTAACTTAAAATCATCCTTAGAAAAAGGAAAAGAAGAATGTAAAAGTAAAAACTTATTATTGCCAGAATCTATAAACAGTGAATTAAAAGCTATTAATCAGCACCAAGACTTTTATGCTCATCAAAATAGGGAATATAAGAAAGATATCAATGAATTAGATAATGAATCATGTATTATAGTCATAGACTTTAAGGAGAATTTAAAAGTTGGTAATGGTCCAATTGAAACCAATAACTGTTTTTATTCCAAAAGACCTATTTCTTTATTGGGGTTTGCATTGGTATTTAAAGAAAACAATAAAGTTAAATATGAATACCATGATTTTTTTATCTCAAATATTGTTGCATGATTCTTTGTTTTCAGGTGAATGTCTAATAAGTCTTCTTAAATCATATAAGTTTAAAAAATAAATTTTATCAAAGTATGGACTGATAATGTAAACCATTTTAGATCCTATGAATTCTTATACTATCTATTTAAAGAGGCACCAAAATACATTAAAGGGTCTATTAAATACAATAGATTTGTAGAATGTCATGGGAAAAGTATTGTTGATGGTCACTTTGGTGTAATATCAAAAACATTAAAAGAGAAAGAAAATCAGCTTTATATTAAGAATATAAATGATATTAAAAATATTTTTGAGCAAGAAGAAAAAAGAAAAGAATTATATAAATCAGCGCTATCAGGCTCAAATATTTCTCAAAAGTCATTCTTTTATATTTATGAGAGAAAAGTTAGGCCTATAAGGAGAGAGCTTGAAGTTAAAAATCTGCGCATTAATCTTTCATATTTGATGAAAGATAGGAAGTTGTATACTTCACCTTTAACATTTAAAAGTTTCTCAGAATATTCTGAGATAACTTATCATTTGAAATCACGTGATGATACCAGAGAAACAAAAATATCAGAAGATGCTAGTGGTGCATTAGGGCAAGTTCATGAAGTATGGAAGCTTACTAGAGGGTGTATTTTAAATAGAGTTATTAGTCTTTCAAAAACAACAACCTTTTTTGAAACAAACTAAGAATATTTATGATGAGCCAAAGATAGGGCAATAGCATTTATAGCTTTGGGGCTGCTATTACTCTCCCATGCAACTCATCATAAATATTTTTAGCTTGTAGTATGTAGTAGCACTTAAGATATTTCCAGCAATATTATAAGGTGTAATTTTCAATTCTAAAATTGATAAATTATTTTTTAAAAAAATATCTAAGCCCAAGATCAATTAAAGATTTGACATTAATTGTATTTTAATCTTTCTGAATAATTTGAATATGAATAATGTAATTAAGTTATAAAATAATCAGTCCAGCGCTTAGGCATAACAAAAAAAATAAAGACCCATATGGTTGCATTGGGTGCTGAGATATAACAGTATGAGTGGGCTGCAAAAGGCATCAAAACTGTGGGTATTATCAGGGGGAAATACCAACCTAATCATGCTGGCATGCATCTTACCCATACGCTTCTATACAACCTCAAGACAGTGCTTAGAAACCAGGCATCAGTAACATACAATGGACTGTGTAATAGGGTTGGGGCTGATATTTCCTTTCCATGTTTGTACAGGACCTGTCAGATCTTATCATTCTATGCACCAGTGACAGGTAAAGAAGACTCCAGCCTCCTCTCTCATTTATCAGGTATATATTTCTGATCTGCTTATGTGATCAAAGATAAATCTTAGGAAATAGAGCAATCTGCTCTGGTTGTGCCAATCTAATCAATTGGCCTCTCTAACCCCATGTGAGTCACCTCAAAGCCCCATCAACCCAGACTCTCAACATCACATCTAAGTCACCTCAGTTGAAGTCAAAAAAATACCTTGGTCAGTGCACAAACAGGTGATTCTCCTCCCACCCAAAATATGCTTTATTCACCCCCAGAAAGCAACTGGACAGTCCTTCAGCATATTTATTTAATAAATTTGTTATTTTATCACAGGGAATTTCATCTTGTTTAGAACTGCCTGTCTGTGGAAAAACAATTTTCAGAAGTGTAACATCATAAATCATGCTATAAACACTATTTCAATATGACCTGCAAATTGTAATTATTGCAAAGATATAGTTGAGTTTGGCTTTGATATCATCAGTTACTCCCTTTCCTTAATTAAGTTGACCTCAATGTCCATGCATTACATATTGTATCACCTGAGATGTTCTGACCCTGGTACAAAATCAGACCCATTTAGCCCCCTTGTCTACTTAGTAAACAATCTACGCCCTCAATCTAGTATATAATCTGAATTATTTCTCTAAATAAAGACAAGTTTATTTAAATTTTTGTTGGTTTCTGTATTCTTCAAGCGCTCCTTTCCTTTTGATAAAGGAAACTCTCTAAATCCTTTCCACGGAATCAAGATAAGACTACTTAATTTTACCCTGAAGGATAAACCAAGGCTAGCTTTCAACCTCAAACCATTTATATCAAGGGTTTTCCAACCATGTCCTTCTGGATGTATTCCCCAGGAGATAAACACTATAGTCAAATTTCAGAAACAGACTCTCCAGAAGCTGGCTGGTTTAAATAAGGCTATATACAATAGTTGGGTTACAGTCAAACATGAAAAAAATCTTTTGGGATCTTCAAGCAGGGTCAAAAAGGGTAAGCCCACTGTGGTACTCTTACTACGGTGATGGGGGGTAGTCAAAGGGTTGGTCAGTGGCCTTGGTACTTTACAAGCCGGAAACCAGACAAGTAGTTGGTAGTACAAAAGCGTCCAAGCCTAGAGAACAACAAAGGGTTTAGAGTAGTAGCAACAGAAACTATTCAAAAGCAAATCCTCAACAATTGACTTCTAGTCAAGCTTAGTTGGCAGTTTAGTTGATGGGAGGAGACTAGTGTTTGCAGTTCTTAGATTATACACTCAACAAAGTAATTAATGGTGTAGCTAATATAAGGGGGTATAACGTGTATTTTATTGAGAAAAAGGGAGAGGGGTTTGTATACTACAACTTACTTGATAACTCAAGGTAAGCTGGTCATTGCTTGGGGGTTGAGAGAGGGGGAAATGAATGTCAAACCATTAGGGATCAACACAACAATTGAGGGAGGATGGAAACAGCCCCAGTGGCGCAAGGGGGTTGCAGAGGCTCAAGGATGGAGAAGTTGGTTGGTTGTAACAGCAGTCGGTGAACTCTATTAATTGATAGAATTAACATTCAGTTGGTGAAGTCCTAATTTGGAATCAAAGCAGGTGAATAAGCAATCCAGAAGCAAGTTGGTGGAGTCCCAATACAAAGGCCAGGGTGGATGAACAATCCGGAAGCTAGTTGGAATTGAAATAATGATCCAGAGCCTAGCTTAAATCATAATCAACAAGAATGACTACTATATTGGAAGGGAGATCATGATCCTAGTAGAATCAAGAAGTACCCAATGATGATCATAATTAAAGCAACCAACTGGTGATGAGTTTCACTACACCCCCCAAAGCAGGTAACTTGGGGTTTTTGGTGTCAAAATTAATTCCTGATGTCACCCAGTTCCACTCACTTCTGGAGGCATGGTGACAAAATTGCCCCTTGCTACATCAGCACTGTTCCTAAACATCATAATGGCTGAGAAATTCTAGAACTGAAGAAGTAGCTCAATAAACCATACTGTAAATTCAGAACCTGAACATAAAAATGTGGGATTTTCAAATCCTTGGTCCAAATTTTGAATCACTTTTGCAGGCAACTCAGCTAAGTGAAAAATAAAATATTTAATAAAATCAACCATATAATTTGACTTTTTTGGTTTATTTAAATTGGCAAATTTCAAATCCCTTGAGCAGATAACTCAACTAACAAAAGACAAAAAACAGCAAACAAATGCAGGATACATGAATCATAAATGCGGGATTCTAATGTACAATTTGAGATTTCCTGTATGTCAAACAGATCATAGACATCATGTAAAAATTAAAAAATCTGAAATTGCAAGATTGTCAAATCCAAGAACCAAGTTTCAAATAAAAATGAGGTGAATTTTAAATAAATATAATTTATGGGTGTCTCAAAAAGGATGCTAAAGGATCTAGAGTGGATTTGTGCTAATTCTTTTAGGAATCATAGGCATTCTCAAAAATCACCCTATTTCATTTTAGGGTGTCTAAAATTTAGATGCTTGATTATAGTAGATTTTAAAAAATGCTAATAATAAAATTATATATTACAATCTATCTTATCACGTTGACTTTTCCTTGATGTGCTGATAGTTCATTTGCTGTTTGTCAGAACTCCAGAAGATTATGATAGACTTGACCATTATTCCCCTTACTGATTGGCCAAGACAACCAATTGCCATAAAGCTGGATAACTTAAAGGAATAATCAGCTGATCTTGTTCCTGGCCTTGGTTAATCAGTGCCCTTAGTATTACTCCAAAGATTGATCCTGATCCAATACTGATCCTCCCATTGGATCAAACCTGATTAAACAAGCTTGATGATTCCCAATCACAAGCACAGAACTCCCCCAGCCAATAAGATGGAATGCTCAAGGATAATAATGAAGGATGGTTCACACCAAACATTTGCGCTTGGAGACACCTCAAATTATATAACCAATATATAAGGTTGTTTAGAAGAATAATACATGATGCAAAAACCCAGATGATAGGGTAACCAAACTTGCACATGCATAAACTACAAACCAGATGCTGCCAGTATGCTGATAAGATAAGCTGAGGTCTGGTAATCTATTGAAGTCTCATGCCAGACCAGCATGGCTGCCTAACTCTGGGGGCTGAAACTAGCAGTCTGGGGAACAGATAGACTGACTAGTAAGAGTTGGAAGTGTCAGATTATAATCTAGAAAGAGGGCTTATCCACTCTATATAAGGTGCTCTCCTGATTAGAGATTGAGCAGAATATTCACCCTTGAAGATAGAGATTAAGGAATCTCTATCACTGTATCACTACTAGCCAAAGCCTAGTAGCCAGAAGTATCCAAGTAAAGCGCATTGCCGTTTACTTGTAGACCCGTGTGTTTTCTCCTATGGACTTGGAGTACTGCCAGGCCATAGTTTCACCTAAAACCCAATTGGTAGCAACAGACTGTTGCCATACAGTCCCCTATCAACACTCACATTACCATGTGCTTTAATAAACACCATTCCTCAAGACCACAAAATCTTGACAGTGGTGCTTACTACAAAAACAAGCTGCCATTGGTGTCAAATCAAGGCGCTGCCTTGCCTCTTTCCCGCCCCAGCTTCATTGATAAGTATAGGGGGATGCATGGACACTAGTGACACCAAAAGGGACACTAGTCTCTAATTGGCTATTACGCCACATCAAGCCGTTGAGCTCCAAGACAACTGCCTCCAATTGAACCCTGCCAACGTTCCAGGACCGCACCAACTTTGCCAGTATTCCTTAGAAGAGGTCTGTGCTATTCTAGGTGCACTCCTGCACAGTCAACAACATAAGGGGGCCCAACAGGAGACGGAGTTCACTCTGTTTAGCTACAATCTTAATGCTGACAACCTCTGGACTGCATATTGCCAGTATCAGGAGGAAGACAGCATGCAGATTAGTCAGCTGGTGAACAAAGAGAAGGGGCAAGTCAAAGACTTCCTTTATTACTTTGTTCATCCAAGCATAAAACACTTGCAGAAACTTGTTGCAAGACAAAACTTGGAACTCACTGAGCTAGGGGCTAGCCATAACAAATTTCAGGAAGCCCACTTGGCTAAAATCAATAAGCTGAACAACAGCTTTGATTCCTTGTAGGGTATCTTAAGAAATCTGTTCAATATCACCAATCATGCCCACTTCAGAGTGGATGAAATTGTGCAGCAGTTCAATTACCAGGTTGGACATATTGTTGCCAATTGCTTTGAGAGCACTGGCATAACTCCACAGTAGATCACCAACGTGACAACCCACTGTATTAGCCTTATGCAAAGAGTTGACAAGTTGGCCCAGAATATGATCCAGAGTGAAGGGACTCCTGATAAAGAAGCCCTGCACCATATGCTGGACAACACTGACAACCAAAGTACCAACCAATATAGCAAGCTAGTGGCTTACGTTAACAAACTGGCCAGCAAGATAGACAGCCTGAGAAATGGGAAGTTCACTTCCCTGCTGAGCATTGCCTTCCAAGAAATGGCCTCCAACCCTCATGATTGTTGCCTATATCACAACTCCTACGTGGATAACAAAAACAATCTTTGGGAGACTATCAAAAGCATTTGAGAACTTGTCAGCTTGCTGTATGAGAATCTGGTGTCAGCATACAAACAAATTGCTCACCTAAATGAAGGTCACATAAAGGACAAGCAACATCAGGATACACTTACTTCCACAGTTCTTATGCTGGAGGAAAATAACAGCAATCTACTGGAACAACTGGTACAAGAACAATCAGCCAGAAAGGAGATGGAGTTCAAATTTGCTACAAGACTAAGCAAACTTGAGACACAGGCTTGTGGAGCAGGCAGTAGCAGCTCTGGACAAGCTCTGTCCCCCCTTCCTGCCTCTTCCTTGGAAAGGCAGAAGACTTCCTCTCCTGACTACTTCCATGAAGTAGGATCCAATCATGAAAGTAATGGCTCTCAGTACACGCGCAATGTACCCATGGGCGTAGCAGCACTGCCTCCCCTCACGCCCATGACTTCCACCAGACTTCCTTCTATTCCCACTAGAAGACTAGCGGCCACCCCAATAGAAGAGACTCTGGTACCCAACCACAAGTTCAAGCCATTGAACTTACCCAAATTTGATTGTAATGGAAACATCAGAACATTTGTACGGCTATTTGAGATGTTCATGAGAGGGTCATTGGGTCACATGAAGGCCACCACCCTCATTAATGCCCTGGACCCCGCCAGTGTGGACGTCATTATGCCACATCTACCTCAAGAACAGTGGACATACACAGACGCCAAACAGGAAGTCATCAAAAAATTTGGCAGCAAGACTAAACTCCAGGCCAGAAAGGCAGAGTTTAGCAATATCTCTCAAGAAATACAAGACTTTCTCTAACTTTGCCAATCAATTCTACCATGAGGCACAGATTCTCCTTGGAGCCGGGGTACTTTCTGATCTTGATTGCCGCATCACTATGAGCAGAGCGTTAAAACCATATCATGAACTTGTCAATGTGATGTTTCCAGTACTTGACCAGTCCAATGACATGCAGAAGATTACCAGCTATCTCAGCAGACTTGGTTTGCAGTTTGAGGCCCCAAACAAGGGACAGTCAGGTAAAAGTTTTAACAACTTTAAGGAGCAATCCCAAACTCCCAAGCCTATCAAATCCACACCTGACGCAGATAAGTCCAAAGGAGAAAATAAATCCTATCAAAATTCTGGTAACTGCAATAAGTGTGGAAAAAAGGGCCACTTTGAGGCAGAATGTCAGGGAGGGAAGCCCAGTCCTTCTTCTGTCAATGTGGTCACAGTAGCCAAGCCTACAAATCAGGGAAAAGAGAAGGCGGGCCAGTAATAAAATGTACTGGTTCTTCCAATCTTCTTCCCATTCCAAAGGTCCCTGATCAAGAAACAGCCAGTCAGCGCCCTGAAATCAGCAAAACTGACCCCATGTCTATCAGCATGGAGACAACACCTACCCAGGCAACACCCCCAGGTGCGCCCACAGTCATTAGCCAGCCCCTTCCTGACTTATTCTTACCAGAGAGAGACTTTGAGGAGGACTCTATCCATAAGCTAGTAGCAGACAACCTGTATGCAATCCCCACCCAAGGGAGAGGCCGCCTCAGGAAAACCAGCACCAATGTAATAGAGACCGTCTCTAAGCCCTAAGCTGCTCAAGTTCAGGAGGTATGTACTGGTTCTAACCCAAAGGTTTCCAGCAACCAGCTGCCACAGAAAGGTTTAAAGTTCTCCATGCCACTGGAAACTATAGAAGCCAACTTTCCTGAGATTGGCCAAATTCTCTGCTAATACTTTGATACCCCAGGACCTCTGGGTATCCATTTATTAAATCTTCAATCCAAATCTTACACAGAATGTACTTATGCTGATATTTCTGTAAATAAGGTAAAGGTGTGGGACATTATAGATAATGGGGCCCCAATTAACATAGTCTCAACTCTCCTGATGAAAAGGCTTGGTCTGGCTCCAGAAGTGGCCCATTCCAATGTCTATGGTACCGCCAGGATTCACACCACCACTTAAGTTGGAGCATACAGTTTGTTGCCAATGAGGTTTGATTCAATTGCGGTCTCTTTGCCAGCCAGGGTTCTACCCAGTCAAAACTATGATATACTGTTTGGGACGGCATTCCTTTACAAGTACAGGGTGAAGCTAGACATGGAAGTGGACACACTGAAACTGCTCAGTCAGACAATCCTGTTGTACTACTCCAAGGAGAAGATGCTACCAAAGGAAACCAAGAGCATTCACCTGGCTTACAAGGACAGAGTAGTAGCAATACCTTACCAAATCAAAGGGAATAAGGCAATTGGTTGTCTACACAGATAAAGGAACACAAAGCCATTCTTCATTCATCAAGGTCAACCTTCATGATAAGAAGCAGCACCCAGATGGCCATAAACTCTGGGTTAACCCTAGACATACCTGAAGGACTCTACAGGGAGATCCATCAGCCTTGGAGCTGCTCCTGTTTCAAACCATGCGTTGCCCCTGGAATCATCATTCCAGGGCAACAGGAAATCCATGTTCTTTTGTCTAACTTACAAGAATTTGACCTAAAGATTAAGAAGCACCAGGTAGTTGCCTTTGTTCACCTCCTCCCTGTCATAGAGATAGAGGATTCCATTTTATAGGCAACTTCTCCAATATGGGGCTGCCAGACCAAGTAGAAGCCTCTGCTTATGCAACCACCCCTTTAGCCAACCTAACCTCCTTGGGATAAGAAGAATACAAGAAGGCCAGTGCGCTTTTCAAAAAATACCGCTGCATTTTTGCAGAAGATGATTTTGATCTAGGATGCGTCACTGATGTCACACATCACATTGACACTGGTGACCAAAAACCCATTTACTCTGTCCCATAGAAAGTCCAAATCAAGCAAGGAGGTAGTGATCAAGGAGATCATAGAACTCCTGAATAGGGGCATGCTTGTGCTATCTAAGAGCCCTTGGTTGTTTCCTATGCTCATATTAAAGAAGAAAGACAGTAGCAATAGAGCTGTGATTGATTACTGCCAGCTCAATCTGATAACCAAGAAGGACTCATACCCTCTTCCACAAATTAATGATGCTCTTGATTGTCTAGGCAGAGCCAAGTACTTCTCTGCCATGGATCTGATTTCTGGTTATTGGCAAATTGAGTTGCCGCCCAAAAAACAAGAAAAGTGCACAATAATAACCTCTCAAGGGTTATTTCAGCCAACACACATGCCTCAGGGTCTGTGTAACGCCCCAGCCACGTTCCAGAGGGCCATGGATTTGATTCTTGGTGACCTCAAGTTGTCCTGCATTCTGGTATATTTGGATGATATTAACATATTTTCCAGGACATTTAATGAACATCTGGATCACCTAGAGGCTGTATTCAAACAACTGGCTGACGCTAATATAAAGATAAAGCCTCAAAAGTGCCAGTTCTTCAAAGAACAGCTTGAATACCTTGGCTTTGTTGTGGATACAACTGGTCTTTGCCCTCAACCGGTAAAAGTTGAAGCAATCATAAATATGAAGCAATCAGAAAGCAGAAGAGGCATACAAGTCTTCCTAGGAATAGTTGGCTACTACTGATGATTTATCCCAAACTTGTCCTGCACTGGCAAGCCACTGTTTAATATCCTTAAAAACAGAACTACCTTTGAATGGACAAAAGCTTGCAAGACTGTCTTTGATTCTCTTAGAACCAGTTTTTTGTTCAGCCCAGTTCTGATGTATCCGGATTTCAGCAAGCCCTTTATTGTCCACACTGACATATTGTTGTCAGGACTAGGAGCAGTGCTATCTTAGCTCAATAACAAAGGAGCTGAGCATCCTGTAGCCTATACCAGCAGGTCCCTTAATGTCCATGAGCAAAACTACACCGTCACAGAAAGGGAATGCCTCATTTTGATATACACCTATAAGCAGTTCAGGGTGTACTTGCATGGTGTAAAATTCAATGTTGTAACAGATGATGCCAGTCTCAGCTGGCTACGGAATCTCTGGGAGCCTGAAAAACGCGCTGCTGTTTACTTGCAGACCTGTGTATTTTATCCTACAGACTTGGAATACTGCCAGACTGTAGCACCGCCTAGACCTAATTGGTAGCAAAGATTGTCCTCATACAATCTATATCAACATCCCTAATATAATTAATAATAAAGATCTCTCCTCAAGACCACAAAATCTTGACACTGTTGATAATGTTCTTGCAATTAATTGGATAGTTTCACCTCCAGTTGCCTTGGCAACTGGAGATGAAACTATCCAATTAATTGCAAGCACATTATCAACAGCAAATGAACTATCAACACATCAAGGAAAAGACAACATGATAAGATAGATTATAATATAGTTCTATTTTATTATTAGAGTTTTTTTTTAAAATCTACTGTAATCAAGTATCCTTAATAGCAATACATGAATACATAATGTAGTAAACTGATGATTTATCTTTTCCCCTCCTTCCTTGAAATTTTTTCTAAGCTTTATGGCCCCTGGCGTAGCCAGGGGCCAAAAAATTTAAAGAAAATCTGCGTCATCAGGAGGATAGCTCATATATCATTATATTGTTTTGTGGTTGCTATATTAGTGATTTAGAGTGCAGAATATTGTATCATTTCCAGTTTAGAAAAATCTACATTTCAATTAATTTCATGTCTAAACATGGTTATTGAGATTGACTTTTTCATTTGATTTTAGTTGTGGTGAAGCTTTTTTATTTGGGTTGGTGCTTCCTAGTGTGCTTACTGTACATTAAATTTTGATTCCAGTTCCCAAAATCAATATCTCAGTTTACTAGTGGCATTAAAAAGTGATTTGAAATTTGGTTCTTGGATTTGGCAATCCTGCAATTTCTAAAAACATAGTAAACTTAATGAAAATGGTTGATGGATTTGAATGCTTCAAATCTGATTACAGTTAATTCATTTTGTCCATTGGAAATATGCAGTTTGACTTGAACTTTGCAAAGTGTCTATGAGTTCTTGCATTTTTAAAAATTCAAATAAAAATATAAAGAATTCAATTTAATTTAAAAAAGCTATCCCGCAAAAGTGATTCAAAATTTGGATCAAGGATTTGACAATCCTGCATTTTTACGTTTAGGTTCTGAATTTACAGTACCATTTGCTGCATGAGTTTGAAGTCTACTTTGATGGCTAATCAAGATTCACCACCTGAAGAAATTGCGGACCTGAAGGCTACCCCCATTAATAAGGCTCAGGAACAGAAGGGTTGAGCAATCCTTTATGAGGATCCAGCCAATGAGCAACCTCCCTGCAATGGTGCCATCTCTCTGCTAAGAACTTGGGTGTCCTGGCCACCTAACCTCACATTTTCTGATCCTATGATGAACCTCACATGGTAAATGTAAAGTCTGGCAGTAGGGTTCTATATAAAACCTGTGCTAAGACTTTATTGCCATTTTTAAATAAAATCTTATGAGATATTAGATTTCCCAATTGCTGTCTTTCTTTATATTTGCTATTTACCAGTTCTGTGAGAATTGGGGGGCAGACTAGTAGAAAATAAAACCAAACTCTCAACCACAATAAAAATTGTGGCTTCAGCAACAACTGAAAGGTTGTTGCCAACAATTCCTGGGAGGCCAAAAGGGGGAAGAAATCAACTGAACACCAAAAGAAACAGAAAAAACCAAATGACCAGAACTACTAACACATTTAAAGCTTTATTAGAGTAGAGAATGATGAAGCAAGATCTTTTACAACTCTTGCATTTCTTTAAGGGGGAGGGAATTAGGGTGGGAGATTGAATGTCACCAAACTAATCAACCAATAAAATGAGTGAATAAGAGTGCATTTCTCAAGGAAGGAAAATCTTGAAAATTTTTGAATGGACATAATTAAAAAGGGAAACTGACTCAACTAAAAATTGAGGAACCTGCTTTGGACGCAATTACCACTGCTCCCAGCCTCTCTTGCACATGATATTTAAATGGGGGTGTCTCTTGGGTGGGTTAGGTGGGGCATCTTTGGAATAATTTCATAAGTCTTAATTAAAGGGCTTTTTTGGGATTTTCAGTAACTTTTGGATAATTGTTCAAACACAATTTGGTGTAGGTCCCCAAGCATTTGGCAGGAATTGAAGTGGAGGCCTAAGAGGGAGGTGTAACTTTACAAGTTCAGTTCAAGATCTTCCAGCCTGCCTGCCCCTCTGTGTAATACCCAGATACAGTAGGTACTACTTGCAGCAAGTATGGCAGGAGATTGGAAATTTGGAAGCCAGTCAGAGCAGTGATAATTGGATAGACAGTCATCAGCCAGAAAAAGACCTTGGCATGGATGTTGTACCTTCTAAAGCTCCCTGCAACGTAGGTTAACATTTAGTACATGGAGGTGTACACCAAAATGGACAGGGTGGAGTGTGGAGATACAATGGGAGACCAGGAATCAGTGTGAGAGGAGTTGAGTTGCCAAGGGTCATAATGGTGGTCATAGCCTAGCCCTTCTTGTGAAGGCCCAAAGAACTCTGATCCCTATTGGTAGCCTCCAATCCCAAGGCAAGCTTTAAGCACAGCTGTGAAGGTGAGATGATTCATATTCCTTGGATTGGAGGGGCTGGCTGGGGCTAACTAGTTGAAGTGGACTTAAGTTTTAAATAAGATTTAGCTTTATTGAGGGTATTAGACTCAATAAAAGCACAAGCTATCACTGAGGAGGGATCCTTTATTTATAGTGTCTCCCACTGTTCAAATTTTTGCAAGTGGGAGTGAAAACAGGGGATTGGGGATCCCAAAAGTTTGGAGGGTGAGATTGAGAATTGGTGTGTGAGAATAAGGTCAAACACTTGTTCTTGTGCAAACTGTTGTTGATTTGGAAATTCTTGACTGAGGCCAATGGGTTCTTGTGGGCCAGAGGTCATGTGGTGGGAAAAGCTCAAGGAACCCTTAGAATCTATTTTTGTCCTGGGATTCATGGTTGGGTTGATGCTTGGAACCAAGCATGTGATTTGGTCTTTTGAATCCCATTGGCTTTGGTTAAAACTCTTCTTAAAAGTTGAGATCTTAATTTCCCCTTCTTCTGGAAGGTAGGGATTATTCAAAAATTCCTGCCCTTCATTAAGGGACTTTTTGATTGGTTGTGGTTGGGGGGATTTTTGATTGGCTGTGGAGTGGGGCCTGAGACCTGGGTGGGTGGCTGGCAGGGGCCTGGCTGGCAACTTGGAGGCTGGCAGGAGGCAGGTGGACAAGCAGGAGCCTGGCAGGGCCCTGGTTGGTGGGTGGGAGACTGGCAGGGGACAGGTAGGCGGGAAAGAGGCTGGCAGGAGGCCTGCTGGCAGCTGGCTGGGTGCTGGCAGGTGTGGCAGGTGCCTGTCCAGATGATAAATTATTCCAGCGGTTATCAAGTTCCGTTTTTCCTTCTATTGGATTTTTATTTTCCCCAATTAAAGGGGAAAGTCCCTATTAAATTGGGCATTTTAACAGAAAATTATTCCATTCTTTTCCAACATTTCCCTTTGGTGAGAATCTGGTTTATGTCAGGAATTTTTCTGACACTCTGCCTGCAGTTTACTGTCTACCAAGCGCTCCATATGGCCCCATCCACTTTACAGAGTACCCATTGAAGCCTGAATACAAAGAATACTCTCTTGAGAAGATGTTGAGGGTCTGGATGTATAAGCATTCTGGCTACCACCAACCTACTTAACATCCAGCCATTACCCAATTTAGTCCCCTTCCAATATACTGTTTGACATACCAAGAATGGTAACCAAGCAATATTACATGACCGTTCAAGTATCCAGTGGCTTGAACCCATCTAGCACATGATCAACCCCTAGGTTTGATACAACTAAATCCCCGCCATAGTCAAGTGTATATAAGTCTAAAGTATTATACAATAAAATATACTTCTCTTCTTTCTTAATTCCATATTTAAAGCTTCCCCAAAAGGCGCTCCTTATCACTGGTAGCAGCTACGGTTTTTTGACCACACCCATGAGAGAGAAAATGACTGACCAAAACATGCCCACCTTTGCTCACATACTCAACCAGGCCAAATCCCAGGATACCTGGAAAACGTACTTCCTTGCCCACAACATTGATGAGGATATACCTAGTGAATGCACCATATTTGAAGGTCTGGTCATGCCCAAAGCATGTGCCAAGATTATTCAATACAGTTGCTCTCTTCAACCACAAACAGACACAATACCACCTATCACAGGTGAAGTTACCAACACCAAGTACATTTGTATCAACAAGTTCTTTGGTAAAAACAAGGAAAACATCATCAACTGGCTAGACCACTCAGCTGCTAAACTCTGCACCAGCTGCATCCCCCACAAAAAATGGGTACAGGAAGCCAGCAAGCGCCTGTACAAGGCCGCAGCTAACTGGTTTGCCACCTGAGTTGGCTCACAAACTGACAACCAGCTTGACAACTGGGAGGAGTTCAAAGAAGACATCACCCACAATTTTTGCGTCACCAAATCCCTCCAACACATTGCAATACAGCTCAGTGATCTTCCTCAGAAGATCACTATTGCAGCTTACGCCAACAAATTTGAGGAAATACATTGCAAGATCCAAAACCCAGCACAAGCTGACAACGTACACACCAGAGCATCATTCATTAACAGAATGAAACCCTCTGTTGCTGCCCTCATCTGCCCAGAGGCCAACACCTCCATGCCTGCGCTCATTGCAGAAGCCAAGCGCGCAGAAAAATGGGCAAACATGGAATATGCTGCACGCAACGGCAGCCGCTCCTCAAACGGCAATGGCAGAGAAAACGGCAATGGCAATAAACGCCAAAATACCAACCATAACAACAGCAACTCCAAATGTAACAATGGCAATTGCAGCCAAAGCGCAAACTGCTCCCGTCCCAAGAAAGAGGACACCGCCAAAGTTAACAATGCTGAAGTAGCAACCCGCTATGGATCTGACCCCACATTCTCTGACCTCAAAGGTCTTGAAACAGAGGAACAGAGAAAAGAGGAGGAGAAACAGGCTTAAGTTCCCCTGTCTCTCCCCAACTTGACAAGAAATTGTACCAAGGCACCAACTTTGCAACTCGCATAACCCCGTGTCCTGCAGTCCTCCATTTTTATGAACTTAAACATTAAATAATGCTCACATCTTCTTGTCTACCCATGTACTTACAAATCACATACACGTAAAATTTTATTTGACTCTGGTTCACAACACACTATGTTTAGCAAACCTTTTGTAACCAAATATAAGATACCAGTTGTCAAATCCAACTTCCAGTACACCAGAATGGCAGACAAGTCAAAAGTTCTACTCAAAGGCAAAACAACTCCCTTCAGAATTGACCTCCAAGGCATACAAACGTCCATCAAAGGACTTGTAATGAACAACATAAACTATGACATTGTAGCAGGCATGGACTGGTTCACTCAAGTGAACCCCAGCGTATGTTGGAAAACAAAGACCATGACTATTAAATGCAACAGAGTCAATTTTAACATCCTCAAAGAACCCAATGACCTCATTCTAAGAGACACAGTATTTGTCCAGGTCATAAACCAAGATGACTCAGAACATCTAACCAAAAATATTACCCTCCAAATATAGAGGTACACTGAGTTCAATAACATACAAACACAAAAGTTCCAGTACCCAGAACTTGCGGCACTCCTAAATGAATACGCTCATGTATTCAAAGAAGAACTCACCAAGCTACCCCCCAAATGGGAGGTCAAACATGGCATCAATTTATGCAAAGCCATGCCCAAACCTGCACCCCTCTACAGACTCTCTCCCATGGAGACCCAAACCCTCAAAGCACACATTGAGGACAATCTAGCAAAAGGCTTCATCCGCCTGTCTGAATCCCCATGGGGGGCAGCAGTATTCTTTGTAAAGAAAAAGGAAGGCACTCTACGTCTAGTAACTGACTATAGAGCCCTCAATTTAAGCACAGTAAAGAATAAATACTCTCTTCCACTTATAGAGTATCTGTTTGCAAGACTCTCAGGCGCCAATTTTTTTTCCAAAATTGAACTCAACTCAGGGTAAAACCAAGTTGAAGTAAAGGAAAAGGACGTACCAAAAATTGTGTTCCATACACAATTTGGATCCTTTGAATGTAGAGTAATGAACTTTGGGATGACACCTTTCTTGATCAGCTCAGTCCCACTTTTTGGAATTGAGAATTTAAAAGCAAGTGATAAGCGCATAAGAGTCTGAGTTTAAACAAGGCTTTTATTAAAAAGAAAGGTATTACCAACAACACTAGATCCTGGGCCAAGGTGGTCCAGGGTCAGAAGCGCCCTGTCAAGGACCAACTGGCATACTTTGCCAGAACCACCAAGAAGGAACCCTTTGTGTCATCTGAAGGGTGGCTCAAGTTTATCACTTCTGAACAATGGTTCTAGGACATCACCAGAGCCCTTCCCAAGTCCTCAGTCCCCCATGGGATCAGAGTCAACTTTGAAGGCAACCCCACCAAGTTCCAGGAGGCAGCCAAGGCAATAGCCACAGCTTATCCAAAGGTGGTGTCCCTTAACCAGAGCCCTCTCAAGGACTTCTTTGACCTGGGCTTCCTCTGCAATGAGGATGCAGATCAAGCAGCAGAAGAGATCTTCACCCTTGAGGTTACTGATCCCAAGGGGAAGAAGACCCAAATAGTCCTGCCCACCACCCGCACCAGATTCAACCAGGACACCACACTCTTCATGTCTTTTGAGGCCCTGCATTTGGACATGCCTAGAGAGGAGGTGGAATCCCAGCTTCAAGAAGGATTGTCCAAGTATGGGGAAATTGTACAGTTCAAACTGCTGAAGAACCCTTACATGGGGCACTGACCACGGCAAAGGCAATGGCTATGATCAAACCACATGAGAATAGCAGAATCTCATTCATTCCACACTGCGCTACCATACTGAAAAGAGATGGTACATTGAGTGGCAAGTTCAAGGTCTTCCCAGAGCAAACCCTGCCCATCTGCACACTTTTCTCTGCTCTTGGCTACAGAGAGGCTCTCTGTTCTAAAACTATAGCAGGAGTCCAGGCCACAGAACAAGACACCCCCAAGGAGCCCCAGCACACTGAGCCAACAGGTATCCAGACCAATGCTCTTATAGCCCTAGCCTGGGGCACCATGGCTGAGTATGAGGTGGTCAAACCAATCATGTTGCGCCAGAAGAAAGCTCATGCAAAGGCCCAAATTCAGCCTCAGTCCCACCCAATAACGGTACCTGAATCTGACCATGCAGAGGCACCTCACACCACCCAAATGCATGCGCAAGAGACTCAGTCCATTAATGACACTGAAATGGATGGACCAATAGAAAACCCGGCCTAGATGGAACAGGAACCCCTGGAAAACCCGGCCCAAGTTTTATTGGCAGATTCCCTGTCTGCAGAGGCCCAAGAGAACGTGCCACTTGTTCAAGAACATGCCTTTTCTGCACAGAATCAATTACCTTCTGCTAATGAGGGAGGTAGACCTAGATGCAAGGCCCAGTCCAAACTTGCCGCAGTAACCAAGCCAACCCCATACACAGTGGGAGAGCCTATCAAGTCCAAGGTTAATAAAAAACCAAAAGACTCCACAGCCAATGACAATTTTGATCCCACTGCTGGTGGGGCCACTTTGGTATAGTGGCTACTGGAACCACAATCAAAATAGGGACTCTTAACATCACAGGATTTTCATGCCCACAGTCCCAGGAAAAGAAGAGAAATATCCTGATTTCCCTCAAGGCAGACCTGGTTGGCTTGACTGAAGTCAACTGTAGCACTGAGGATGGGCCAAGTTTCCAGCAACTCATGTTACCCCACACCACCATTTGGTCCACAAAATGTTGCATATAGATCAGAAGGGGATCATCAATCAAAGCAACTAACAAACAAACATTCCTTGACAGCAGACTTATAGTGGCAGATATTGATACCAGAAGTGAGAAGTTCACTTTCACAGTTATTTACGGCCCGTCAACCAACATGGACAAAGCAACTTTCTTTACCCAGCTCAGGGAGATTGACTTCCCTCCAAATACCATCTTTGTAGGGGAATTTAACTTGTGGCTGCTTCTGGTGGACAAAGCCCCACCAGCATCACTTCCAGACCACACTAATTGGTTTGCAGACTGGCAGCAAGGCCTGGGACTTTTTGATGTTGCAAACTTTGAAGCTGGCTACCCCGCCATAATGACCCGGATCAATCCTGTGGAAACAATAGAGTTCTCCGCATCCTGCATTGACTATATATTCCTTTCACTGGACCTAGAGGCCGTGTTTTTCCCTCAATTGCCTACAGACATCCTAGGGTTGGATCACTGACTCCTTTACGCCTCAATTAAATTTGGGGATCAGGTGGCAGGCGCCACGCAACAATCCCAAATGCCCCCAAACAACTCAAACCACTGATGGATTAGCAGATCAATAGCTGAGACCTTGAGATCAACAAAAAAACATGGGCAGGGGGACCAATGGGCTGCCATTAAAGCAAATATTAAGGAGCAGATAAGGAAGCAATCATCCTGTCTCATGACAGCTAAGAGAGCCTATGAACGCCGCATAACTAATACCATAAGACACCTCAAGGCAAATATGCCAAAACAGAAAAACACGGGCTAGACGACTGCCTGGCAAGCGGCCTGAGAAAAGATGGCCAGGATTGAGCATAGCTGTTTGAATCTGGCCTGTCTCCAGGCTGCAACTTCATTGGCAATTAAGGGCAAACAACCCACCAAAGCCTTTGTCTTGATGTACAAGACAAGGGTTGCGCAGAAAACACTAGCGGAGGTTACAGTTAATGGTACAACACATTCATCAAAGGAGGGGGTATTGGCCGCTACCCACACCTTCTACAGCAACCTGTATACCTCAAGGGAGAACCAAATCCTACGGCCCTTGGGAAATGGTTGGAGGATGTTCCAGAAACACCCAAAATGATAGACCTTGAAACCCCAATAACAATGGAGGAACTGGAAGACACCATTCAACTGTCACCAAAACTAAAGGACCTGAGATCAAATGTGCTTCTGTATGAGTTCTACAGACACCATTTGCCATTATTTAAGACAGTTCTCCTTGAGGTATTTAACTTGGCCCTAAGGAATGGGTCCACCATCCCAGGGGGTGGTAATGGCCTGACAGTCCTACTCCACAAGAAGGGATCACGGGTCAAACTAAAGAACTGGCAACCTATCACTCTCCTAAACACTGACCAAAAGCTGTTAAGCAAAATCTTGGTGGCTAGGATGTGCAGGCTAATACCTTGGCCCACGCACCCTAACCAACACAGGTTTACTCCAGGCCGCAATATTTCCAACAATGTGAACACTGTCACCAATATACTGCGGGATAAAGCACAGAACATGTTGCTATCTTTCTAGATCAGGAAAAGGCATATGACAGGGTTTCATGGCCATAACTTGACGCTTGCCTGTCTGCTCACTCAGTCCCAGGAAATTTTAGATAATGGCTTAAATCACTCCTTAGGGACTCGTTCATACAGGTGGCAACGGCCCATGGGGAAACGGAGGAGATCTTCTTGTCCCGCAGCCTCCAACAGGGTGAGCCCCTTAGCCCTCTCCTCTACAACCTGGCCATTGATCCATGGATCAGACTCCTCAGCTGTAAACTGTTGGGCCTGCGGGCACACTGACAGGAACCTTTTACAATCAAAGCATTTGCAAACAATTGTGTTGTAGGCCTTTCCTCCAAAAAAGATGTGTCCATTTTTACAAGAGCACTCAAGGACTACTTGGAACTCTCACAGGGCAAAGTGAACACCAATAAATCACAAGCCATTGTCTTGGGCAACCCAGGATTCAAACCCCCTCTAGCCATAAAGCCGACCAGTGACCCAGTACACCACCTGGGCGCATGGGTCAAGGTGGGGGGTTTTGACACATAAGTGATGGAATCAAACATCCTTAGTGCAGTTTCACGCTCCATGTCCTCCTGGAAGTGCAACCTGGTGACTCAGATTAGCAGGGTCCAGCTAGTAAATATACTTGGATACTCAAAAGTCTGGTACACTGCACAGTTCTTCCCCCTCTCCCCACAATTCTTCTGGAGTCTCAACAAGATTGTGCAACACACACTTTGGCAACCTGGTACCCAGCCAATTGCCACTACAAAGCTTATTGGCAACAAGCTCAGAGGTGGGCTGGGCTTGTGCAATGTGCGCCAGACCTCAGCCAGGATTTTTGGTTGCACCATGTCCATGGTACTATCCACCCATGTGAAAGAACCCCACTGGACCAACACATTCAGGACACAATGGGCCAGGGCTCTAGGCCTGAACCCAGCTCACAAGCAACACACTCTCAACAACTGGCTATCAAGGGTTATAACAGAGAGAGGACCACAGGGGATGGACCCATTCTGGAAAGCCATGCTAGCTGAGTTCAAGGAGTATTGGAGGATCAGCTCATTCAGACCTTTAGCCGCCCATAGAGGCAGGGCAGGCCAGGTATGGCAACCAATGTTCATGGGCCTCTTTGCTCACCCTGGGGCACCCATCCCAGAACCGCCAAGGCCAGTGGTGGTGCCAGAAATATTGGAGATACTCCCTAACAACAACACCAGTCTCAAGGTAGACCTGTTCTGGCGGTACTGCCACAAGGACATGATCAATCTGAAAATGCGCACAAACACATGGAAGGTCCTCCAAAGAGTGTACCGCACGGCTGACCAAGGCAACTGCCCAAACTCCACCTGCAACAGATGTAGGCCCCCCGACATCATGACACACAGGTTCTTTGAGTGCCCCCAGAGTAGAAGAATCTGGCAAGATACATGTGCAATCATCAGGCCTGCCCGCTCGTACTCCACACCCATGGAGGGTTCAGAGGTAGACTGGTTTTTCATTGATGCCCCTTCCAGAATTCCCAAGTCCTTTGCGCAGCTGTATTCCACACCACGCTGTGGGTGATTCACTCAGCTGTCATTAAATCCTTTGCCTCCACACCTCACCTGGAATTTGCTCCAAACTCCCTTATAGCACACAAACTTGGGTGGATTATGAGCCAGATCTTCTATGGTAATCCATCTAGCACAATGTGCCGGGAGCTCACGGATGAATGGTCCTTAATCCCTGGCCTGGTCCTTTTTCTGGACAAGAATCAGGCAGTCTTTGTCATCCCTGAAGCAGTCCACCCGCCCCTCACCCCTCCACTCCCCCCAAGGTTTTTCTCCAGGCCCTCCAGTTTCCTTGAACCCCCCTTAGACCATCCCCCCTTTTTTGATTGATCATCCTTTTATGACCCTATGGGCTTGTTGTACCAATCAGAAATGTCTGGGCAACCTAAATAAATGAACTTTGGGATGACTAACGCTCCCGCAACGTTTGTCACCATGATGAAAAAAGCACTAAACAGTCTTGCAAATACATTATACTATCTTGAAAATATCATCATATTCTCAAAAACCAAAGAGGAACACCTCACACATGTCTGCAATACACTCAATTGACTTGCAAAGCACAAACTTTACACAAAACCAAGTAAGTGCCAATTTATGGAAAAGAAACTCCTGTTCTTGGGCCACATTGTATTTGACGGTGGCATCAAAGAAGATCCAGACAAAATTAAAGCCATAAATAATATGCAACGCCCCACCTCTGTGAAACAAGTTAGATGCTTTCTTGGTATGGTAGCTTACCTAAGGAAATACATCAAAGACTGCAGAAAACTAACTGCACCAATCAATGACTTAACCAAGGGTAATGCCAAAAAGAAATCCAGCTGGACTCCAGAATGTGACAAGAATTTCCATTTATTAAAACAAGCTCTGATTGAAGCATCAATCTTGCAATACCCTAACAATAACGGGTGCTACAAGCTTGAGTCAGATGCCAGCAACACCGCCATTGGCACAGTCCTGCACATCCGCCAGCCAGGGCAGCAAGATTTCCTGCCAGCATTTTACAAAAGCAGAAAACAAACCAATAATGAGCAGAGATACCCAATACACAATAAGGAATTTTTAGCAATATACCACGCTTGCAAGAAATGGAGATGTTACTTAGAAGAACATTTAAACGTCCAAGTACTAGCTGACCATAAATCCTTAATCTATTTCAAAACTCAGAACACACTTGCACGGCGGCAAGCCAAATGGATTCCCTTGCTGGAATGGCTTAACCTGGAAATCCAGTACAAAAAGGGGCAGAGGTGGTCACGGCTGATGCTCTCTCTAGACTATGTCAGCCTAGAGAGGATCACCCTGACCACCTGGACCCTGACTGGCCAAACCTGTACAACACTGAGTATAAAATTAAAGGGAAAGACCCCTCAATACATCAACTGACCCACAAAACATAATAAGAAACAAAAAGTACTTCCATGTATCAAATGGCACAGTATACCAAATTATTAATGAAAAACATACCCCGTACATTCCACTTGCACAAAGAGTTGACATCATACTAAGACATTAACGCCTGCTAGGCCATACAAAGGCTAACAGCCTATACCTTACACTAAAAGAGATAGTATGGTGGCCCAACCTCAAACAGGATATAATTAATGTTATGAAAAAGTGCACAGTGCAAGAAATACACCAGTACAAAGGCTCCTCAGCCAACGGTTAACCCAGTACCAGACCCTGAACCATTTAAGGTTTGGGGGCTAGACGTAGTGGGTCCCTTCCCAGAAACAAAAACAAACCAACATTTCTTAATTGTAGCTATTGACTTTGCCACACGCTGGCCCATCTGCTGGGCAACAAAGGACCACAAAAGCAGAAACCATCAACTGTTTCATTAACAAAGCAATCATAGCCAACTATGGCACTCCAGACTACATCATAACTGATGGAGCAACAGAGTTATCAGGTCATATAGTTAATGACAACTTGAAATCCAAAAACATTAAACACTCCACAACCTCTCCATACAGGCCACAGGCCAATGGAAGAGTGGAACACCTAAACGGCAGCCTTATCAGGATACTAGAAAAAATAATGGATGGCAAAGCCAAAGACACATGGCCACTATATGTGAAACATGTATTATTAGTATCCAAAGTCCTCACCAACCAAGGGACAGTCTATTCACTGTTTGAGCTAACCTACGGGTACAAACCAAAAGTAATCACCCGCAAAAAACAGACCTACATAAAGAATCCCCCAGGGAAACCTCCCACAGTAGAGCAAGCACCAAACCTACAACATATCTACCTCAAAGCTAAAATAGCTGAAATGAAAAAGCTCAAGACACAAAAGGTAACCTCCACAGAGGAACCACTTCCCATCAACTACCCTGTCTGGATTCTAGCTGGCAACAGAAAGAAACTAGACACAGTATACAGGGGACCAGGAAGAGTAATCAAATACAGACCAGAGCACAACACTTAACTAGTAAAATTCCAAAGTGCCAAAAACCCGATCATCAAGAAATACCACAGAACCTGTCTCTGCCTCAGTAAAGGAGAGCACTTGACCAGACTGGTTCCAACTAGCAAACAGCTCCAGGAGCATCAGGCGGCAGCCGTTAAGACAAGGCTTCCTCCTGATGCACCAGAGTAACCCCTTAAGGGGGTGTCAAGGGTCTAGATGTACAAGCATTCTGGCTACTGCCAACCTATTTAACATCAAGCCATCACCCAATTTAATCCCCTTTCAATATACTGCTCAACATACCAAGAATGGTAACCAAGCAATATCACCTGACTGTTCAAGTATCCAGTGGCTCAAACCCATCTAGCACATGACCAACCCCTAGGTTCAATCCAACTAAATCCCTGCCACAGTCAAGTCTATATAAGTCTAAAGTAGTATCCAATAAAATATACTTCTCTTCTTTCTTAATTCCATATTTGAAGCTTCCCTAAAAGGCGCTCCTTATCAAAGATAATGGAGTGGGACACCCTGGCCCATGTAAAATTTTCTATCAGATATAGTAGACTAAGTCCTTGGCACGTAACTGAACCCAAATGATTCAGAGACAAATACAACTCCCTGTCCACATACCAGTTGGAAATGGAACTGCCAATCACTCCCAAAACAAAGCCCACATCCGCTAGTGAACTCCCCTGGACCACACAAATAAATTGTTTGGAATTTTGTACATCATTCTCACTGGGGTGATTGACACAATGATTCTGGCTGCCGGCCTGTGGTCCTGGGTGAGAAAATTGATGTCCTACCTTATTAAGTTAGCCTAACCTTGTGTTGGGCACTGCCCACAAAGCCCACAGCCTGTGCGTAACCAGAAAATAACATAACAGCTGACCAAGGTTAGTTCCCTGATACCTCCCACTATAGAGGAGACATTAATCCAGTTGGATTTTCTTCTTTCTTGGTATTGTCCTGCCTTAAAACAATTGGCAGGATAACAGAAAAATGCGGCCCAAACTTTACTGGGTCTATCTGGCTTGTGGCCTGGGAAATTGGGATATAACATTCTAATATAGTGAAATTCTAGCCAAATAATTTCTCTGTCCCATTGGTCTCTTAGCCTAGAGAAAATAGTTCTGAGGTCATTCCAGCTGTGACGTCAATGGCAAGCAGCAACAGGAATGTTGTTCCTGGATCCTTGAAATGCACCTAGCCAACCAGGTTGCTGTCTCCTGCACTCAGGTCTATTTCTCCTATTTCTTGGGCCCAGGCTATGGGGCAACAGTCAACATTTAAACTGTCTTCATGTTGACACTTGACTATAATTTGGCACTTAGGCCAAAGCCTACTAGTCAATTTCTAAATAAACTAATTTTTTATATTGTATCCCATATTTGGAATTGATAATCAATGAGAAAACAAAGCCAATATTGACATCTATTAATAATAGGCCTAATTTTTATTACAAAATAAGAAGGAAGTTACTATTGTCAAAACTGCAGGCTTGACCTGCCAGCAAGGTTCCAACTAAGCAGGTTTATGACCCGCAATCTAATTATATGGTCACCCAAAGCCAGACTAGGAAGTCAAATCAAATTACCAAATCTAACAACATGAACAGATGATGATCCTTCACAGTGGATACCTCAATTTGGCACTTGACTCATTATCAGGATCAAGCCACCCCCTTCTTCCATCCAGCCGTGTGATCATCAATCTTGTTCCTTCTATCTTTGATTCACATGAACTATATAATCATTATCTCTCAATAAAGATTATTATCTAGCTTCTAAATATTTTTCCCCGTGTAACTCTGCTAAAACAGCACAGTTATGACATTGGTAGCACAGGTAGGTTCTCCATCCTACCTTATCTTGAAAAATTCCGCCTGTTGCCCGCACACGCTGCGGCCCTCAAATCCTTGACATAATTATGTCTGGCCTCCTGCCCAACTGGACTCCGTATACTCCTGGTACCAAGATACCTGATGGTTTTGTCCTCTATCAAAACACGGTGATCCCGCTACCCGCCTTCAACGCCCTGTCCGCCCAAGGGTTCTTTCAGGCACCTTCCTTGATGCCGCGACCAGCTGACAAAACCACCATGCCCGCCTATGTTGCACAAAGACTTTGCAGCGCTGCCTTGGAGCCCTTTGCTGGGGCCAACAACAACAATGCTGCTGCATGAATCCAGTCCGCCCAAAGCAAGCTGGCTCAAATGGAATGCACACAGCAATTCTGGATTGCGGAGATTTCCATTTGTCTGACCCATGACGCTGGCACCTGGTGTGACAAGTGGCACAAAGAGCACACTGACAAGAACTGGGACACCTTCAAACAGGACTTCTTGGCGAGGTTTGTGCTCAAGGATACAGCGCTCATGATCATACGCCAAGTAAAGAACCTGACCCAGACAGGCACTGTTAAAGAACTCACCCACACCTATGAAGAACTCCGTCTCTGTGCCCCATCTGACATGGCCTTTGATACCCCAGCAACACACCTCATGTACTACAACGCCCTCAAGTTGCACGTTATGAGGCATGTGAACCTGGACCAGGTAACCAATCTTCAAAGCCTGTACTGTGAAGCGGAAAAAGCGGAACAAACATCCAAAACTCTACACAAGGCACAGACTGGGAAACAAGAAAGGCCCTAGGACTCCCATCCAAGCAGGCGCTCCTCTCAACCACCTCCTGGAGGCAACAGCAACAACAACCACAAACCCACAGGTTCAAATGGGAATGGGAATGGAAATAATGGCCAGTCAAATTATACCTATTTCCGTGTCACTGCCACCCAAGGCAACCAAGATGAGGGAAAAGCCCGGGGAGAGCACTAAGCAAGCCAAGCTCTCCCCACGCAACTCTTGAACCGCCCAACAATGAATACAAACCCAAGGACGTGGACCAATGCCCAATGATCCAAGTACCCTTGGAAGACCCAGTACTATACACCATTGCCAGACATCCCAATAAATTGATGTCTTACCCTTTCCGCTTTTGCAGTTACACAGGTTCAGAACTCCTGGACTTGGGCGCAGATCAAACTTTAGTCAACAGCAGCTTTGTGGATAAATTCAAGCTGGCCACTAATCCTTTGCGGACTAAAAATGTGGTCCTGGCTGATGAACATCACATTGCCATGACAAAAGAAACTTCCCCCTTCTCTGTCATGCTTGAGAACCTCCACTCCATCATCCAAGGTCCCGTCATTGACTTCCCTAAGTTTGACATTGTACTGGGACTAGACTGGTTGCAGAAAAACAACCCCCACATGGACTGGGCAGCCTCTGTGTTGACCATCAAACGTGAAGGCGTCAACCACCAGATCTATCCTGACTCTGTGGACCAACTCCTATGTGACCACGTCTTTGTATGCATCACAGAGACTTTGGAAGAGAAGGAAAACCTGAAAGCAATTGACTGGGATTCCTGTCAGTATGAAATCATACACTTCAAGGACCACCAGGATACCTCCACACCTCAAGATTGCAACATTGTGGCCCGTCACCCAGAAATCTTTAAAGAAGCGTTACCTGGGCTACCCCATGAGAAGCACATCCAACACTCTATCCAACTCAAGGGGGCTGTACCCAAGGCACGTCCCATCTATTGACTGACCCCAAACAAGGACAACGCGCTGCGCGCCTATCTCAAGGAGGCATTAGAAAAAGAAATTATCCGCCCCTCACAGTCTCCCTTTGGGGCTGCCGTATTTGTTGTGGCTAAAAAGGACAGTACCTTACGCCTGGTAACAGACTACCGCGCCTTAAACAAAGTCACCATTAAGAATTTTTACCCACTGCCACTGATTAACAACCTCTTTGATGCCTTGGGAGGAGCCACTGTCTTCTCTAAAATTGATCTAACTGCAGGCTACAATCAGATTTTTATCAAGGAGGAAGACATCCCCAAGACAGCCTTCCGCACTAAGTATGGTTCCTAAAAATGTGTGGTACTCAACTTTGGCATGACTAACGTCCCGTCCACCTTTGTAACCTTCATGAACAAAGTGTTTGCACTACACATATGCAAACACGCCTTAGTGTACCTGGACAATATTATTGTCTACAGCCCCTTGATAGAACAGCACCACAAAGACCTGGATGAAGTCTTTGCAACCTTGGCACGGCACAAACTGTTGACCAAGCCCTCCAAATGCCAGTTCTTCCAGGAGCAACTACCCTTCTTGGGGCACATAGTCTCAAAAGACGGCATCAAACCCAACAGTCAGAAGATACAAGCCATCTGCAAAATGCCACCTCCCAAAGACTTATCAGAACTCCGCACTTTCTTGAGAATGGTAGCCTATGTATGACACTTCATACCTGACTATGGCGTCTTGACTGCCCCCTTGTCTGCCATAACAGGTGCCAAGTCCAAGTTTGTATGGACCCCCCCCCAATGTGACCTCTGTTTTAGATGTCTCAAGGAAAAACTCACAACAGCGCCTATCTTACAATACCCCAAACAAGACGGAGAATACCAGATGGAAACCAACGCTTCAGATGCATCCATTGGGGGAGTACTACAAATCAAGAATAGTGATGGTGATTTCCTGCCCATAGCCTACAAGTTGCGCAAACTGACAGATGGCAAGTTTTGATACCCTATCCACAACAAGGAACTGTTGGCCATTGTACACTGCCTAGTCAAATGACGCTGTTATCTAGAACGGCAGTAAGAATTCACAGCACTAACTGATCACAAGTTGCTCATCTATTTCAATACTAAAGCAAATCTGTCACGCTGCCAAGCGCAGTGGATGGAAATATTAGAAAGGTTTAACATGCTCATTCAATATAAGCCCAGGGCCAAGCTTGTCATGGCAGACACCCTGTCCTGTCTGTATGTCCGCGCTTCAAGGGGAGAGAATGGGCTTGACCCAGACTGGCCTCTCCTAGTGCTACATACAAAAGACAAAGGATTCCCTGCAGGCACAACCAACATCACCAAAGAAACGGTCATCAAGAATGAACATCTCTTTGCTGACGTATATGGGACTCTTCACAGAAAGATGTTGGATGGCACGACTATTTCCTATATCCCCACACATCAACAAGTCAATACCATTCTTTGCTACCACAGAGATCTTGGGCATACTAAGAGCCAAAATATATAAAAATTCCTAAAACATAAAGCCTGGTGGCCAACCTTATACCACAATGTCTATGGAAGTGTTAAAACAGTGCAAGGTTTGCAAAAAGTTTGCCAAAAGCAAAACCCCGCCTAAGTTGGTACTCCCCATTCAAACCCAACTACTGTTCAAAGTATGGGCTCTTGACATTGTGGGCCCCATGCCAGGAAAGCACAACAACAAAAAATACATCATCACAGCCATTGACTTTGCAACAAGGTGGCCAGTAGCCCAAGCGGTGAAGGCACACACCGGCAACAACGTCCAACAATTCATTGGCAAGGAAATAATCAGCAGGTTTGGAAAGCCAGAGCTCCTGATAACCAATGGAGGCAAAGACTTGACCTCCAAAGACACCAATGTGTACCTGACCAAGAATGGGGTCAAACACACCATCACAACATCATAAAATCCACAGGCCAATGGATGCATAGAGCAGTTTAATGGTAGCCTTGTGCAAGCCCCAGCCAAACACACTACCAGGAGACCTGAAGACTGGTATAAGCAGCTACTGACTGCATTACTTGTGTGCCAAACCCAAGTGAACAGATCCACCGGGAAAGCCCGTTTGATCTGGTATACGGCACAAAGCCAAATATCATTCAAGCATTGACAGGACCTAAACTGGAAATTCCAAGTCAAGTCCCCCTCGCTTGGATCCTCAAGTAGTAGAGGCCAATAGCAAACAAGCAGCCAGAGAAAAGAAACACTTACAAAAGACATTTGTTCCTATCTGCAATTGACATGAAGTTGGGGACAAAGTCTGGGTCATGAATGTTGACAAGAGCAAACTACAACCTGAGAAAGTAGGGCCAGCAATCATTCTAAAGGTAAACAACAATAACACTTACCTTGTACAAGGGCTTGGGAAACACAAGCAAGACAAGACCTTACACCACAATTGCCTAAGACCCTGCAAAGCAAGACAGAAACAACAAGAAACCGCCCTGCCTGCCACCAAACAACAACTGATTCAATACAGCACCTGGGCTCCTGACAACCTCCCTGACAACCTGCCCCCAGAGGAGGCCAACCTTCAGCTGGGGTGTGTGTGTCAAAACCGCAGGCTCAACCCGCCAGCAAGGTTCCAACCAAGCAGGTTTGTGACCCGCAATTCAATTATCCAGTCATCCAAAGCCAGACTAGGAATTCAACTCAAATTACCAAATCCAACAACATGAACAGATGATGATCCTTCAAGGTAAATACCTCAATTTAGTGCTTGACTCATTATCAGGATCAAGCCACCCCCTTCTTCTATCCAGCCGTGTGATCACCAATCTTGTTCTTACTATCCTTGATTCACATGAACTATATAATCACTATCTCTCAATAAAGATTATTATCTAGCTTCTAAATATTTTTCCCTGTGTAACTCTGCTAAAACAGCACAGTTACAACACTATTAAAAATTCCAAATTATTATAATAATAATTTAAGCCCAACTTTAATAATGAATCTACAAAATGTTGACATAAATTAACAATTTCTTATATTTCTTAATAAAAATACATGTAATCTGGATTATCTTCACCTAATTCAAGTTATCTATATTTTTCCATTTGTTTAATAGTTGTTTGACATATAGTGGGTAAAAATTTCAAGCTTTGTTTTATATCATATTAGTGGTTTATTATAGCTTTGAACCATTGGATGTGCAATGGCTAACCCTTAAATATTAGATTAATCCAGATTGTATAAGTTGAAACTAGGATTTATATAGTATCATTTAAAGTCAACACAAAGCAAAACCAACACAAAAGCAAAAGTGAGACAAGAGGAATAAGTTAAGCAAACACAATAACATAATTTAAGCAAGATTTAATAGTGGCTCCACTATAAAAGAAGGCCAAAAATGGAAAAGTTGTTAACTTCAATGGTTTAATAAGCAAAATACACAGCTTAAAAAATTCCACTTACATAATAGTAAGCCTAGAATCCCAAAACTTCACATGATAATAGTAAAAGTACTTATTAAAATATGTGGTACTTAGTATTTAAAAATTATATTAATATAACTTTATTATATCCCAGACCCCAAATAGCCTATTTTCAGACTAAATTCCAAACCCAATCTTAATTAATTAAGATTTATATGTTTTTTACATAGTGATTTACCTCAATAATGCTGGATGTCTACAAGTCAACAGTCAGAATTAAGACAGTATTTTAGGCTAACTGTGACAGTTCACATGAAAGCTGTTGTGCAGGCAAGGGCTGATTTGGCCACAATAAAGACTCTATGCTGAAAGTTGGTAAAGTAGAGTGGTTTTGGGACAGGTAGAGGCCAAGTAGGTGAAATGGGCTACTAGGGAAGGTGAGGCCTGCCTAGTAGATAAAAAAATACTACTAGAGGCAGAGAATGAACCAGTCTAGCAGGTAACATTGGATGCTAGGGTGCTGATTGAGAGGTCTGAACCTAGCAGGTAACATTTTCTACTAGGGGAGGATAAGTTCTTAACCCAGTAGGTAACAAAGGACTACTGGGGAAGGATGGATCTTCTACCTAGCAGGTAACATTAGCTTCTAGGGAGAATGGGTGATGTGACCTAGCAGGTAACTAATGACTGCTAGGAAAGAGAGGAGCTGAGGTAGCTCCACAATCCCTTGTGCACTTACAGGAGATCTGTGAGTAAGCACCTTACCTAATGGTCTGGTAAGGTGTCCTTGTCTGTGTTTTCCTGGAGGCTTTGGGAAGTTCCTGAAGCCACCATTGGGGGCATGGATATGCCCAGAGACATTGTCAGGGTAGATTCTTGGGGAAGAAGCTGCAGAACTTGATAAATAACAGGTCTCTGGGAAGTAAAAATAGCTACTTTGTAAATGAAAGCTCAGACTTTACCACCTGAGTGAGAAAAGACAACTGCACAGACATGAGGATTATCTGTGGTTGAATTTCCCAAGTGGAGATCACTTGCAGAGGCCCAGCTAAATGCCAGTATCCTTGTAGACTTATTGCCTGAGTCTGAGGTATTAGTAACAGGGACTGAAAATGAAACCAAGGCGGTTCATAGTGAGGGAAGAAATCTAGGTGGTTCACAGTGAAGACTAGTTGCAGGACTGAAGGATCATAGTGGAGACTAGTTGAAGAACTGAAGGATCATATTGAAGACTAGCTGAAGAACAAGAAGATCATGGAGAAGGACTAGCTGAATGACTGTAAGTTGGTTAATAAGGACCAGCAGAAGTGGATCAAGGTGCAGGAATGTTGAACTTAGACTGCTAAAATTAGGACCAATAATAAGAAAGAAGCCGCTAAAAGAATTAATTAAACTGCCAAAAAGATAAGAAAAAATATTAAAATATATATCATATAAGAAATAAGGAGAGAGTAAGAAATACTTCACAGAAAATAGACTGTAAATTTATAAGGAATTGATTGAGTGAGAAGAAGGCAAAGTAACAGAAAACAGAGTGGCAAAACTTTGAGGACAAAGGCTGGAGTTTTTCCAAAATGACTAAGTGAAGCAAGAAGCAAGCAACAGGCGGCTTCAAATGGCTTAAATGTAAAAAAACACGGAGAAACCCAGAGAAATGTTGAAAAAATCAGGGTTCAAAAATTCCCTAAGTAAAACATAGTTGGAAGCGCTCAAGTTTGGCTGGAGAAACATGACAGGAATCAAATCAAAACCATTTGAAATGCAGAGCAAGTGTTTAACTGGGGCAAGGAAACACTGTATTCAAACCAGGGTCAAGAACAAGTCATTTGGAAAAACTTTTTGGAAAAACAGTTCAATCCAGGCTTCTGATTGACTGCAGGCCAAAGCTTGTTTGATCACTGTTTTAAGGGCTTTAAATGAAGAGTTTTAGCCTAAAAAATGGGGGAATAAAGAATAAAAAGCTGTTTTTTAATTGGATGAAGTAAGTTAGAAGATTTAATTTATTATATAGCAGAAGAAACTGGATAGTTTAAGACTGAAAACCAGAGATATGAGAAGAAACAGGTAATGAAACAATGAGCTATAAAAGGGAATCAGTCTGTGGCTATTCTGTTATTGGAAACAGTGGACAACAAAGACCACTAAGACTACACAGAAAGCTGGAGCCCAAGCAAGAAGCAGGAGCCCAAGACCAAGTACAAAGAGTTTAAGAGATTTTTGGAGGACTCCAAGTATTGGCACATCTCAATTGTTTTCCAGACCCCCAGGCAATATATCAGAAGGTTTCTAAGGAGATCTTCCTTCTGAACGCAAATAAAAGTCCATTTTGACCCCTGCCCAAATTTAAAAGTAGTATAGATAGTCCCTATGAGTGAGCTGCCCAATATCTTCTACCCTAGTCAAGGGGAGGAAAATACCTACCACCAAATTTTTCAAAGGTTTGCCACTAGTAAAACTTCCAAGGAGGAGTGGGAAAGGTTGACTAGACAGCTTGATATGACAGATAAGGTGAAGGGAATTTATTAGGAATGAGTTTACTAGGCTGTTAAAGGATTGGTACAGGCCCACAGAGGGTCTAGCACCAGCTGAAGTACAAGTACATGGGGTTATGTCTGCCTAGTCACAGGGAAAGTATTGTATAAGTTTGCAGTAATGCAAGACAAGTACAAGCTTCAAGATAGCCACCTACTTCTACCAGAGAATGCAAACTCCTTCCAGCCAGTCCCTGGCTATGACCCAGGACACACAATGGGGACTGGTGAACAGGAACCTCACACCAACTGTCTAGAAAAAAATTACTAAATGTTGTTGAGGATCTGGATGTACCAGTATTCTGCCTACTGTCAACTTACTTAACATTCAGTCATTGCCCAATTTGGTGCCCTTCCAATATACAGTTTGACATACCAGAAATGGCAACCAAGCAATATCACATGACTGTCCAAGTATCCAGTGGCTTGAACCCATCCTGCACATGATTGACCCCTAGGTTCAATCCAACTAAATCCCTGCCACAGCCAAGTCTATATAAGTCTAAAGTATTATCCAATAAAACATACTTCTCTTCTTTCCTAATTCCATATTTGAAGCTTCCCCAAAAGGCGCTCCTTATCAATGTCAATACTAAAATGTCAACACTAAACAGTTAAATGTAGTTTTATCCAACTTTTTCTTAATAAAAGGCCTCAGAACTGAATATCTTAATAAATATTGAAGGTTTTTTTGCATAGTCTATATAATGATTCTCCACAACTTGCTATATTTTCAGCTTTGACTTTCATTTTTCTATACTTTACTCAAAGTTATTTATCTAACTCCTTTTTATTTATAGGATGAATCAAAGAAACCTCAGTCTAATAAGAAAAAGCCCAATAAAAAAACTGCCAAGGACACTGTTAAGGCTAAGGCTTCTTCTTCTACAAAAAAGTGCTTAAGAAACAGCCTAAAAAAGATGAACAAAAAAGAAAACCCCCACACCTTCAACTTCTGAGAAGGACTCTGATGATGGTTTCACCTCCCATAGCTGGCATGTGTCTGAGGAAGATAAAGATCCCATCAACAAGAAGAAAAGAAAGAAAAGCTCCAAGTCCTCTCCTGAACCCTCCCCTGAACCCTCTCCTGGTGAGCATGAAGATGATGAGCAACATGAGTACTTTCCTGGTTTTCAACACGCCCCTCCTGGGCCATGGGATCCACTAAAAGCCCACAATATTTGCAATGTTAAGGGCTCCTTCAGGATCCCAAAGAGATTCCCTAAAAAATTTCATTGATGTCAGTCAAAGGTGGCCCAAGCATGGTCAGTGATGGCTATGTGTTTAACTGTGACAATCAAAAGCAAGGAAGCAAGAGAAAACATTTCACATGTGAAGAAAGAAGTTGCTCAGCACTCCTAAACACCCAAGGTTGGGACAAAGTTACCTTGAAAAAGGGGGAACATACCTGCACGCCTCCCACCACTTTGATTGAGAAGCTGCTCAAACGGTACCTATTCCAAATAGTCTCAGTATCAAAAGACATTAAAGCAACTCACCTGGCAGTAAAGACCACCAAGCAATTGAGTAAAGAGAACCTAAAAATTGCCCCTGACTGTGAACAACTTGTCAAGTATATCTGTGATAGGCGCCAAGAGCTAAACCTAATTGGAAAAAGTGTGTACTAACTAAAAGACCTGGTCCTTACTCCTGAGTTGCAGATGGCTCAAGACAATGAACAGTTTCTTCTTCAAAATTATAGACCTGGTGCAAAAGAAAGAATCATATGTTATGCCACCTAAAAGAATCTAGAGCAACTGCATGCCACTGAGACTTGGCTATATGAAAGGAAATTTGCAACATGTCCAAAGTTATTCTATCAGCTGTAGGTAGTGCATGCTCAGCTTGATGATAAAGTCCTCCCCTTTGCATATTTTTTCTTCCTAGAGCCTCAGAGAAGATATACCTAAGATAATTCAAGATTCTACAGGAGGGGCTTAAAGCTATTCCCACTGAGGCTGGAAAGAATCCTGGTCTATCAACATGGGCCAATAATGAAGATTCTGATAAAGATGAAGCCACCCTAGCTGCTGAAGAGAAGGAACCAAAAAAGCCCTTGGCAACAAAATAATTACAATGAATTATGAGACAGCCCAATACAATGCCTTTTTAAAAACCTTTGATGGCAAGGTATAAGGGTGTTTCTTTTATTACTGACTGGCTATTAATAGACACTTTAAGGACAGGACCCTCCTCAGCTCTCTCCCACAACAAGATACAACTAGTAAATGCAAGTTCATGATCCAGAAGAATGTTGCTCTTGAATTTATTAGCCCTGAGCATATTAGTCAAGGATTTGAGCTTCTCTGTAATGAATCTTATGTCTTGAGCCAAGAAGCTGAGTTCCAACACTTCTTTGACTACTATGAGCCAAAGTGGGTGGGGCGCAAGATTGTCAGCTGCAGGGGCAAGCCAGAAGCAAAAGCAAGCTAGAATTGATATCAGGCTTTTCTCAAAAATGAAACAAAGACAAAAATTGGGCCTGGAAAACTGGCATAAACATATTAAGTCTTTCTTTGGTGTAAATCCCAGATACAACACCTTCTTTGAGCACCTTAAAGCTGAACAGGGAAGACTGTCTCCTCCCTTTGCTATATAGAAGTAAGGGCTTTAAGAAGAGAAAACAGTGAAAGGCTAGCATTTACAAAGAGCAGATAAAGAAATCTGTCAATAATAAGTACAAGCTATCTGAGCTTGGGGAGCAGATAGGAAAGATTGCCACTGTAATCTCTTGCAATAAACCTTCAACTAGTATATAATAAACATTTTTGCTATATCTGATGTTTTGATATACAACTTTAATGTTTAAACTAATAGTAATTTTTAACTAGATAATTTAAATTATTTGTTTAGAAAGAATTAATAGTTTTTATAAAAATAATGATAGAGCCTGAATTATCTAGCTTAAATAGTTATTTTAGTACTAAAGTATATGTAATTTTGGGTTGCTGTTATATATGCTATTCTTAAAATAAGTATTTATCTTTAGTTTTTATTTAATATAATTAATTTTATTTAAGATTTTTTTGAAAATAGTTTAAGAACTTTTTATATGGCAAACAAAAATAATTTTTGCTGTAAATTCAGAACCTAAACGTAAAAATACAGGATTGTCAAATCCTTGGTCCAAATTTTGAATCACTTTTGTGGGAACCTCAGCTCAGTGAAAATTAAAACATTTAATAAAATCAAGCATTTAATTTGACTTTTTTTGGTTCATTCAAATTGGTAAATTTTGAATCTCTTGAGCAGATAACTCAACTAACAAAAGACAAAACTCAGCAAACAAATGCGGGATTCTAATGTACAATTTGAGATTTCCTGAATTTCAAACAAATCATAGACATCATATAAAACTTAATGAATCTGAAATTGCAGAATTGTCAAATCCAAGAACCAAATTTCAAATTAAAAAAGAGGTGAATTTGAAATAAATATAAGTTATGTGTGTCTCAAAAAGGATGATAAAGGATCTAGAGTGTAATTGTGCTAATTATTTTAAGAATCAAAGGCATTCTCAAAAAGCACCTTTTCCATTTTAGAACGGGTAAAATTTAGATGCTTGATTACAGTTGATTTTAAAAATGCTAATAATAAAGTAGAATTATATATTACAATCTATCTTACCATGTTATCTTTTTCTTGATGTATTGATAGTTCATTTGCTGTTGATAACATGATTGCGTTTAATTGGATAATTTCACCTCCAGTTGCCTTGGCAATAGGAAATCAAGCCGCCTCCCCAAGACCAGCTGTGGTTGCAGAGGTAACTGGAGGTGAAACTATCCAATTAAACACAATCATATTATCAACAGCAAATGAACTATCAACACATCAAGGAAAAGATAACATGATAAGATAGATTGTAATATATAATTCTACTTTATTATTAGCATTTTTTAAAATCAACTGTAATCAAGCATCTAAATTTTACCCGACCTAAAATGGAAAAGGTGCTTTTTGAGAATGCCTTTGATTCCTAAAATAATTAGCACAAATACACTCTAGATCCTTTATCATCCTTTTTGAGACACACATAACTTATATTTATTTCAAATTCACCTCTTTTTTAATTTGAAATTTGGTTCTTGGATTTGACAATCCCGCAATTTTAGATTCATTAAGTTTTACATGATGTCTATGATTTGTTTGAAATTCAGGAAATCTCAAATTGTACATTAGAATCCCGCATTTGTTTGCTGAGTTTTGTCTTTTGTTAGTTGAGTTATCTGCTTGTGAGATTAAAAATTTGCCAATTTAAATAAATCAAAAAAGTCAAATTAAATGTTTGATTAGATTAAATCTTTTATTTTTCACTCAGCTGAGTTGCCCGCAAAAGTGATTCAAAATTTGGACCAAGGATTTGACAATCCTGTATTTTTATGTTTAGGTTCTGAATTTACAGTAGTAAACATAGTTGAACTCATAGTAAATTATTTTTGAAGTGTATTTTTATTATATTTTTCAATTTTTTCATTATTTTATTTTATTTTTGGATTCTGCATGATCATATTACCCTAAAAACTATCTGGAGCTTAATTTTTACAGCAACAGCGCCCATGTGGACATTGAAAATGTTGGCAGTGACCATGTTGACACTTTTAATGTCAACACTAGTAAAGTGACAGCCCGGTTTTACTTAATGTTGTTTCCTGGATTCAACACTTTTTTAATTAACAAAACACTTTACCCTGAACATTTTTAATATAAAATTAGTTACAAATACTTTTTTATGCTAAATTGACCCCAGAGAGTTTAAACTGCAATAAAAAATTACTATAAGTAATAAGAATAAGGAGATATAAGCAACTATTTTTCAGTTTACTATGTAAATTACACTCTTTATTATAATTTTTTTTATTTCCATAAAAATTAAAATTCCAATGAACCAAAAATACAGATATTTTATATGTCATAATAGCTACAAAATATAAGAAAATTCTATTATTAATTTATTATACTTTATATAAGCAAAACTGAAAAAATCTCATACCTTAAAGATAAATTAACAAAATATAAGATATTTCTTACTAAACCACATTGAAACTGTATCTGAAACTTACCATTTATACCTAAAAAGATTATTAAAATATAAATAAATTGAAAAATTAAAAGTCAAAAGTAAAAAATATACAGGCAAAGCAAAGCAAGGTTTATTGTGCTAATTAAAGCCACAAGAAAGAGTAGTGGCAACGTCCTCAAGGCACTTCTTAATCTTTGCCACCTTGTACTTTTTCTTTACCACCTTCTGAACGTTCTTCTGGTAGTCCTGCTCCTTGGACTTTTGCTTCTTGGGGGCCATCCAGTTAGCCAGGCCGCAGAACTTGGAGACAATTCTTGCTTGCTCCTTCTGCAGCTTAGAGAAGAACTTGTTATATTTGGGGTTTGACTCAAAATTCACCTTCAGTTGCTTGTGCCAAACCTCAAGGCTAGAAGTGGTCTTCATCTCCCCATTGAGGCAGGCGCCCTGGCAATTCCAAGGGGCAGTGGCCCTGCTCTTACCTCTCTGGGCAGTCACCTTCTTACTTACCCATTGCCGCTCAAAGTAATCCAAGTAAAATTTGAAGATGGTGGAGTGCTTCTTGATGTAAGCGTCCTCCAGGAGGGTCTCAAAGCCAAGCCTAGTATGATCCAGGCGCACAAAAGCCAAGGCAGAAAACTGAGTCAAGGCAAAGCAGCACTTCCCCTTACCATGGTTAATATACTTCTTGAAAAGGTCCTTCTCACTCTTGAGATTCTTGATGAGGACCTGCCTAAAATGGAAGAAGCAGCCCTGGACTTCTCTATTAAAGGTGGCCTCAAAGGTTCTGAACTGAGCTTGCTCAAAGTACATAATGATAAACTTTGGCCCAAGTGAGCGCGCATGAGCTAGCTGCTCTGCAGCAAGGGTCAACTCATCCTTCTCAGCAGAGGGGGATTTCCCCTTGTGGTGTGAGTGGGAGGGGGAGCTGGTTGGTGGGAAGGGAGCTCAAAGCATCCTGGACAATCTTGAAGGCTCTGGTGTAGACTTCATTCTTGGCACCAGAAAGGAGAAAGAAGACAAGGGGGATAACCTGGTCATTAATGTTGTAACTGAACCAATGAGGATTCAGTATTTGGAATTGGGGAAGACAACAGTCCAATAGGAAAGGACAGAATAATAAGAATAAGGTATTGTTTATTGTAGAATATTGTGATTAATATACTATATGGGGAAAGCCACAAGGCCATAAGGGGGTGGCATAGTGGGAAGTTTCATGTAAGGCTCAAAGCCAAGGAATAACTTGTGCGGGAATCAGCAAGTTAAATTGGCAGCGCTCCTAATTAGGATGAAGTACCCGCCATTCAATATTGCCATCAGATTAATCCATAACATTAGATACGTCAAGAGGCGGCTCATCAAGCGCCCCCTGTGTATTGTAAGATACATTAGCAGGCAAGTCTGGAAACTTGGTTGCAACACCCCCTTGCCCCCTGCTTGTTGTCAGACACCAGGACTGGAGTCTGCGGAAGGTCTGGGAAGGTCTGCACAAACAACCTTTGTGTGGGGATGGCACGGCAGGGGTGCAAGCAATCATGGTGAAGCTTTTTGGTATTTCCTTGGGCGTCTTCAAGTTTATAGGTATGATTGTCATAGACTGACGCTATCTTGAAGGGCCCTAGATGATTGGGTTCCAACATGGCAGAATTGGGATTGAGGGTGTAGACGGGGTCACCTACTGCATACCTAGCTTTGAGGTGCTTTGTCTCTCCTGAAATCCGCTTGTGTTCAATTTCCTGGGCCTTGGCATGCCATTGATCCAGGGATGGGGTTGTTGTTAGGGGAGGCTTGTCGGGAACCTTGGACCGTAGCTTTCCCTGTTCAACCCCTTTCAGACTGTCAGGTGTCCCAAAGGCCAGGGTGCTGGGGCTGAACCCCATGCCCCTGTTGATCCTTGCTTAAAGGATGAGTAGAGCGGTAGGCAGGTGTTCAGTCCACGCGGTGTTGGGGTGCTCTTGTGAGAGCTTGGCAAGTCAGTTGAACCAGTGAGCCATTTAACTGTTCCACGCATCCATTGGCTTGAGGATGGTAGGGGGCCGTAACTATATGTTGGAGTGCATTCTTGGTGCAGTATGCTTTCATGACATGCCCAACTAGTTTGGGACCGCCATCTGTGACGAGACGTTTTGGTTGCCCAAAGCAGGCCACAATCTCTTTGCCAATAAAGCAGGTAATGGTGGCAGTGTGGTTGGTTGTTCCCTAGGCCACTGGCCAACAAGTGAAGTAGTCAATGGCAGTGATAATGTACTTCTTTCCCAGTCTGTCTTTGGGGAGCGGTCCCACAATATTGAGGGCCCACTGCTTGAAGGGTTCCATGGCCTCAATGGGCAGGACAGACTTGGGGGGTGCAGGTTTGGACATGTTCTTTTTGCACAGCACACACGTTTTGAGGAGGTCCAAGATGTCTTGACGCATGCATGGCTACCAAACCTTATGTTTCATGATCTTGAAGAGGTTACACCCTCTGATGTGACCCAGGGTTTGGTGGTAGTACAGTATTGTGTCCCCTTGTTGTGTGGTGGGAATGTAAGGCGTCTTCTCACCTGTCTCTGCCCAGCGGCAGATGTTACCAACATTGGTGGTGCACTGACTTTTGTTGTCCTTCAATTTGGAGATGGTGACCAAGTTAAGGCCCTTGTAGCAAGTTGTCTCAGGGCAGAGGTAGAGCATGGGCCAATTGGGATCCAAGCCATTGTCCCCAGTGATGGACACTACATAGAGTTGCAAAAGAGTGTCAGCCGTGACAAGTTCCTTCCCCGGTTTGTACTCAATGAGTAACTGGTCAGGGGATAGGCGCTCCACCCATCCTTCTTGGCAGCGTGTCAGGTGAGACTGCGTTTTGAAGTACTGGAGTGAATTGTGGTCTGTCAGGACACGGGGTGGGAAGGTAGCACCTTCCAGGTAACAGCGCCAATTTTCCACGCAGTGTACAATGGCTGCCAATTCTTTATCATGGATGAGGTAGCGTTGTTCTGAGTCATTAAGTTTCCTGGACTTGTAGGCCATGGGGAGAAAGGTGCTATTGTCAGTTTCTATCCTTAGCACGCCCCCTATGGCCCTGTCAGAGGCATCAGTCTCTGGTTTGTACTGTTGGTTTCAATTGAGGAACTGCAGGACTGGTGCAGTTGTGAGCCTTTGCTTCAACGTCTTGAAGGCTCAATCTCTGACAGGGGTCTAATGGAAGCGCTGCTTGGTATTGAGGAGCTCAGTGAGAGGTGCAATTAGTTCTCTGCAAACTGGGATAAGCTTGCGCACATAGGCAACCATGCCCAAGAAGGTACACACCTGGCCCACATCAGTGGGAGGTGGCATGCTGGTGATTGCCTTGATCTTGGCAGGGTCGGGCTTTATCCCTTGAGCAGAGATGATGTGCCCAAGACATAGTAGCTCTGACTTGAGGAACTTGCATTTGGAGGGTTTAGCTTTTAGCTGGTTTTTCCAAAGGGTGTCAAGGACAGCACGGAAGTGTTGGAGGTGTGCTATTTGATCTTGACTGAAGACAATAATGTTGTCAAGGTACACAACCACACATTTCCCAATCAGTTCCTCAAATGCTTTGTTCATAAACATGGTAAAGGTGGAGGGAGCGTTGGTCATTCCAAAGTTCATGACACAACACTCAAAAAAACCGTAGTGCATACAGAAGG